>CAIGQV010000818.1:26064546-26082949 GCA_903798115.1 Danio jaintianensis | reverse complement strand
GAGGGGGGGGGGGTAGGGGGGGGGGTTGGGAGGAGGAGGAATTACATTTGTGAGTAAATTTGAGATTAAGAATAATTTCAATATTTTTCTTTGAATGTAAGATGCTTTTTTAATCATCTCTCACCTACATTACTGTCTCTCACAGGACATAACTAATATCCTGTTGGAAATAACTAGTCTTTAACAAGACATCAGTCTCTTACACTGCTCTGGTTTAATCTTGATTGGCTCTTCTTCACTCTATAGTTCAACGATTTTGATGGTTTTCTTAACCATAACTTCATCACAAAGGGTTTTCCAGAGGTTTTCAATCAGGTTTAGTTCAGGACTCCGGGCTGCCAATACATTATTTCTGTATTTTCAGCCACTGCTTCACTTGTTTTGCTATTTGGGACAGGTCTAAAAATAAAACCTCTCATATTGTATTCCCTGCTGAAAAACATAAACCATTAAGACAATCAGCAATCACAACATTTCTAATGGTTTTGTAATGGTTGTAATTGTTAGAATGGGAATTATACTAGTTTTAATAGGCGAGTAAATTTGAGACTAAGAATAATTTCAATATTTTCCTTTGAATGTAAGATGCTTTGTTTAATCATCTTTCACCTACATTACTGTCTCTCACAGGACATAACTAGTATATTGTTGGAAATAACTAGTCTTTAACAAAACATCACTATCTCACACTGCTCTGGTTTAATCTTGAATGGCTCTTCTTCACTCTATAGTTTAGTGATTGTAATGGTTTTCCTAACCATAACTTTGTCACAAATGGTTTTCCAGTGGTTTTCAATCAGGTTTAGTTCAGTGCTCTGGGCTGCCATTACATTATTGCAGTATTTTCAGCCACAGCTTCACTGGTTTTGCTATTTGCTGCAGGTCTAAATATAAAACCTCTCATACTGTATTCCCTGCTGAAAAACATAAACCATTGACACAATCGCCAAACACAAAAGTTCTAATGATTTTAATTGTTATAATGGAAATTATACTGGTTTTAATGAAAACTCTAATTATCCTTTGGGTTTCTGCTTGTAGTTTTTTTGCATTCCATTTGTGGTATGCTATTAAAATAAATAAATCATAATAGAATATCTCCCAAAACACACTAGAAACACCATTCAAATGTACTGCTTTCAATGGTTGAAATGGCTATTTATAAAATCTTTAGTGCAGGTTTCTATTGTATTTTTTAACAGGGTAAGATCCTATTGAGTATCCTATTGTTGATGATATTTGTCAGTAATAGCACACTCTGCATGGTATTTCTTTAGTTAAAAAGTTATTAACGATGTTTATTTTTTAGATGGTCTAAATGTAAAGTAAATCACAGTTCAGTCCTCATCTGAATGCAGTCTACTGAAATGACTATGCACCGTCTCTCTAACACTGACACTAACTTAAGATGCTCTTCACTGCCAATTTCCTCCGAGCCCGAGATAAGTCGAGTCTTTGGCTCTGTGGCTGTGATGGTTTAGAGAGCAGATATTGTAATGCCTGATCAATCTGCGAGCGAGCGTTTCCACAGAGATGCATTAATCCACTTGCTCGAGCAGAAGATTCCAGAGCATATCTAAATGTGGGAGTCATGTGGGTCGAAATTAGGAGAAACGAGCGAGAGACAGAGACGCCACGAGAAAACTGATGGTACCTGGAGAAATCTTGTCAAAACCCTACTTTGGGTTAATTGTTTTAGTTAAATCTAAGTTACACTTTTGTCATTACTATGTTGTGGAAAGAGATTTCATTATTTGTTACTGAGAATATTGATAAATATATTTTTTAATAAAGTGTTATGTTTTGATTGTTGATTGCTACACTAACTCTAATTTCTAACTCACGTAATATGATTTTAAGAACAATTTAAATGTATAAGTAAATCTGATTTCTTTAGGAATAATTTTAATGTAAGATGCTTTGTTTAATCATAACCTCATACAGCACATTACTAGTCTTTCACATACATTACTGTCTCTCTCACGGGACATCCCTAGTCTCTTGTTAGACATTCACAAGACAACAGTCTCTCACGCTGCTCTGGTTTAATCGCGATTGGCTCCTCTTCACTCTATATTTCAGTGATTGTAGTGGATTTATTAACCATACCTTTGTCACAAATGGTTTTACAGAGATTTTCAATCAGGTTTAGATCAGGACTCTGGACTGCCATTACATTATTTCAGTGTTTTTGGCCACTACTTCACTTGTTTTGCAATTTGGGAAAGGGCTGCATAAACATTTCTGCCAAATTTGCGTGAAGAATGCTAAAGAAGCTTCTGATGAACATTTGCGTTCCCTCTAAGTATGTACCTGTAGCTACATAAATTCTGCTAAAACAATTTCACCACACATCCACCACAACCATGAACCATCCTCGTTCACTGACTTCTACACACACTTTCAACCTTTACTCAGTTTGAAGACGAACATAATGTTTCCCATTGAACCCAACTAAACTTGCTTTCATCTCTAAAGTGAATTTTGGACTAGTTTTCTTTCCACTCCTCAGCAAAGGTTGGTCCAGTCTTTTGATACTTTCTGCTGATGAAGGTTTGTTCACTGCAGAGCTTCCGGTCTAAATTGTCTTAAACGAGGATATAATATAAAGCTGTACGTATGTGTGTGTGTGTGTGTTTTAAAATTTTACTTTAGAATGTAAATAGATTGAGGTTTTGAGTTAAAAGTCTGTGTTCCAGCACTCTCTGTTTTATACTCAGTGTCTCTTTGTGTCTCCCAACACAAATCAATTAAGTTTGTCCCCCCCAAAAAAACAAGAATTGTGTTGTTTCAACTCATTTTAAATATGTAGTTTGAACAAGCAGCAAAAGTATTTTTTTAGTGTATGAAGGTCCCCTGTTGGATAGGTAGATGTCACTCAGAGCTTCAGGTCCCCACTTGGCATGTTTTTTTTTTGTAAAAATGCAGCAGAGCATATTGTCATTGTTCACTGAAATATTGATTAAATGTGTGTACTCATTTAAGTTGAGCAGTATATATACATATATAAGTTTAAAGTATTTGCAGGTAAAACTAAATTATTTATCATTTAATGTTACTATCAGAATATTTATTCATTCATTCATTTTCTTTTTGGCTTAGTCCCTTTATTAATCAGGGGTCGCCACAGCGGAATGAACTGCCAACTTATCCAGCATATGTTTTACGCAGCGGATGCCCTTCCAGCTGCAACCCATCACTGGGAAACACCCATACACTCTTACATTCACACACATTCACTACAGACAATTTAGCTTATCCAATTCACCTGTACTGCATGTCTTTGGACTTGTGGGGGAAACCGGAGCACCCGGAGGAAACTCACGCAAACACAGGGAGAACATGCAAACTCCACACAGAAATGCCAACTGACCCAGCCGAGGCTCGAACCAGTGACGTTCTTGCTGTGAGGCTACCCTCATCGTGTTTTTTTTTCTTTTACTTATTTTCAGTTATATTATGAAAAAAAGACCTTAAAATAAAGCTTTGCATGTGATTTTTATTTCTTTAAAATGAGCAGAAACCCCTTTTCCTCTCTTGGCCAAAATAGAGCTATATAGTCTTGGTCAATATATTCCCCTCATAGAAGCATAGACTTGTGTGTGTGTGTGTGTGTGTGTGTGTGTGTGTGTGTGTGTGTGTGTGTGTGTGTGTGTGTGTGTGTGTGTGCAGAGAGAGCTGAAGTCAGGAAAATGAGGAGAAGGTCCAGCATACCTTTCCTAAAGTGGCCGTGACCTTAGAGAGAGAGTGTGTGCCAGATCACAGCGGGACATCCGTGCTGCACCTCTCTGATCTCTGCTGCCTCAATAATGATTCTAATTGTGCCTGTCTCGCAGTTGTCTGTCATGTGTTTTGCCTCATTCATTTGGCTCTCTTTGTTTTTTTCCTCCCTCATGCTTTTTGTTTTTTTGAGGAAGAGTGAAACCCTTTGCACGCAACCATTATAGCAGCTCAGACCCGAGTACAGCATGTCTTTATCTCACAGTTTCACACTCACAGTACCTTTCATGAGCTTTCATCTTCCATGAGCTTGAGTTGATCTTTCATGAACTTGATTAAGCACATTTTAAAATGTACAGTCATTCTATGTGTGCAAAACTGATGGGATTTCGTAATGATAAAGCTCGAGGAGCATGTTATTTAATACAATAACCATTATAGCTGAAAATGAAACAGTAACATTCATTCACAGGCATATTTTAATCACTTTCTAAATTCCTCTACAGCTAGAGTATGATTAATCTGGCATCAGCTTGGCTTTATCACAGTTTTATGTCAGATTATGGGCATAAGCTTTTGACATTCAAACCTTTTATGAATATACAGTACAGCACATACTCATACCCAAGCACATACAATATAGATTTTTTATTTTTTTTATTTTGTAACATTTCTTCCAATATTTCAAATAAAACTATTTTCATTAAAGAAAATGTGTGTCTCCATAAAATAAAATATATGCTATACAAATTATGCTTATTGTTTATTCAGTTTTTTATAACATTAAGAAATAAGTATTTGGTCGAATAAAAGTTTTTTAATTAATAAATAAATTTATAAATAATTTAAAATAAAATTATTTTAATTTGACGAATTGTCATTTCCTAAAAGAAACAAAAACTCCTAATGACAATAAAAATATTTGTTTTCATATATATGTATAAATATAAATATGGTAGCCATCAAATATGATACAATTACTGAATACACTGTATCAAGTATACAAATAAATCTATATGGCCTTTTCAAGGAGGAAGCAGTCATTTAATACGCCTACATGTAATTGCAAATATGCTAATATGTAAATCCTACTGAAACTAAAGTTTAAACATATTTTACATCCATGCTTTGACAAAGAGTGTGCATAGATATTGTTATGGGGCTTATATACGATAATAGGTGAAACTATACTTTCATTCAGTTTTCATGCCATCCAAAATCCAGGTAAAAATTGTCATTGGCAGAGCTGATAAAGCCATCACTTTCAGCCGGTCTGTTGAATTCACCTCATTAGGTTGATGGTGAAGCATAGACGAGCCGCCAGCAGGACAACATTGACACCTAGAGCCCATGTGCATGTATGCAGACTCAGATGAAGGATTGAGTCGTGATCGGGTCATTTGCTGTGCTCTTTTTTGTTGTTTTCGCTTTCCGTGGTGCAGTTGGAGAAATGCTGGCTCTGGTGTAGGATATGAACAAGTTATGCTAATCCAAACGGAATTTAAAAAGAAAATAGCTATTGCATATATGACTGAATTTGCTTCAAAGCTAGATTGAATTTGTAGCCTATTTGAACATCGATACTTTAAGGTGACTGTTCTTGTTAATGTTCTTGCTATTCGTTTATTTTTTTTTTTTAATCTGTAAACAATCAGTTTAGTGTATTAAAAAACGGTGTACAACGAAGTGTTATTATTTTCCTCACAGTTCATTCATTAAATATTGAAAGGAAACTTATTATTAGACGACGTAAAGGAACACTCCACTTTTTTGGAAATAGGATAATTTTACACGATTTTTGAGCGCTATGCTAATGGTCTATACCGATTTAACGATTTATGCTAAACTAAGCTATGCTCCTGCCAGACATGAAGATCAGCTGAATGGATAAAAAAAAAAAAAAGGTTAACCTCTAGGGGACTTGTAAAGTGAGTCTATTTCCAAAAAGTGTATTCCTTTAACAAATAGCTTTCGCCAAACCATGAACAACATGCAAAACAAGTAATTTCGTAGCAATATTACAGATTTATATTGAATATTACCCTACTGTAGTGTAGGGACTACAGAAAAATAATTCAGAGGAACAAAATGGATATGCTTGTGATATTAATGTTGTGTTAAAACACCAAGCGTAACATTATTTTTGTCAAAATCGAAAACAGATTCACAGCTAAAGTAGCCTTGACTGTATTACAGTTCCATTATATAACTATGCTGAATGATTTCAGTTATTTTACAGCTAAAATAGTAAAAGAAAAAAGGGCAAAGACTTTGGATGAAATGCACAAAAAACTATTCCTACACACAGGATCAGTTAGAGGACAAAAAAAAACGACAAATGTCTCGAAATACAACATCTGAACAATGTCTTTAGGTGTGGTTACTATGGTATAAGTGCAATAATTTACTCTGGTCTGTTGAAATAGCTATAGTTTTCACTTTTGCTCTGAATAAATATACATTTTTGGAAGCCGACCAAAGACATCCTGTGTTTGTATCCAGATGTGAGTCTCCATGTGACTGCCTGGATAGTCATTATTTATCATTCATTTATTCATTCATTTTCCTTTGGCTTAGTCCCATATTTATCAGGGATTGCCACAGCGGAATTAACCACCAACTATTCCGGCATATGTTTATGTTTTACGTTCCAGCAGCATCCCAGTACTGGGAAACAACCATACACACTCTAATTCACACACGCACTCATACACTACGACCAATTTAGTTCATGTAATTCACTTATACTGCATGTCTTTGGACTGTGGGGGAAACCGGAGCACCCAAAGGAAACCCATGCCAACACAGGGAGAACATGCAAACTCCACACAGAAATGCCAACTGGCCCAGCCGGGACTTGAACCAGTGACCTTCTTGCTGTGAGGCGACAGTGCTAACCACTGAGCCACCATGCCGCCCTCATTATTTATTTATATATAACAAAAAGTGAAATCTGATTTATTATATATGCTTTGTAAAACAAATGCATATTAATTCTATGCCAAAGCGATTTTATCCATGAGCGAGTAATGTTGGTGGTTCTGGGGTGCTGTGTTTGGTGGTCATGTGGTGAAATCACCAAATGCTCCTGACTTTGAGCTCAGCTTCCAAACAACAACAGTGACATTTTTCCATATGCTACCCATCCAAAACCCAGGGGATGACCAATGGAAAATGAAAGAATGTAGAATGAAAATGACAAAACTGTAGGTACAAAAATAACTCTACTGGAGGAATGGGATAAAAGACTGAAAGTTGAGCTGCCAGCGCTGATCTGGAAAACAATCACAGGTTCTGGTGCTAGAAGAGCATGTTTTTTTTTTAGGACAGACGCATCTCACCTGTGGACCAGATGGTACACAAACCTTTGATCAATGAATCTATGATTATTTATTTTGCAATTAATATATATTTTACAAAGGATGAAATACTGAATTTCTTTATGGTTGTGAGATAGCAATTCTTGAAACTATAACTGTCAGAAATGTGAGTTCTGCTTTATAGTGTTCTGTACAAAACAAGTTGTTAGAATTGAATGCAATCATTGGAATGTGTCCTTATTTATATCACATCCAAGGTAAAAGTTTCTATTTACATAATATATACAGTATGTGTGTACTGTTTATATGTATGTATATATGTATAAACACACACATACTGTATATAAAATTCAAAAACATACAAAATTTGAATAAAAAAAAAATTATATATATAATTTTATTTTAGGGGGCGACACGATGGCGCAGTGGGTAGCGCTGTCGCCTCACAGCAAGAAGGTTGCTGGTTCGAGCCCTGGCTGGGTCAGTTGGCATTTCTGTGTGGAGTTTGCATGTTCTCCCCATGTTCGCGTGGGTTTCCTCCGGGTGCTCCGGTTTCCCCCACAAGTCCAAAGACATGCGCTATAGGTAAATTATTAAACTAAATTGGCCGTAGTGTATGTGTGTGAATAGGAGTGTATGGGTGTTTCCCAGTGATGGGTTGCAGCTGGAAGGGCATCTGCTGCATAAAACATATAATAAGTTGGCAGTTCATTCCGCTGTGGCGACCCCAGATTAATAAAGGGACTAAGCCGAAAAGAAAATGAATGAATGAATAATGTCAATGAATCATTTGACAGTTCTTTTTAATTTGATCTTTTTTTCTGAGTGATACAATAGTGATTACAGTGATTTAGAGAAAACAGACACTAAAATGCCATTTAGTATGACAATATTTTACAGACTAAAGTCTTGTCAGACATATTTACAACAATAATAATCTGATGATATAAAATAAAATAAAACACTAATTAAGCACTAATTTATTATCATTTTAAGTAGCTTCTACTAACCCTCAAACCTCCCGATTTTACCATTTTGTCATCAAACTGTTTTAATCATTTAAAACATAAAATTTTGTTTGATATGTTATTGTTTTATATTTTTTAAGAAGTACAGGTTTCATTTTTACATAAATATATCTGTTACACTGAATGATGATAAATCGTTATTTATGTTAAAATGTAAATTAAAAAAATTAAATGTAAGTACATTTAAATGTTATATGTAGACACCAAAGGCGGCATGGTGGCTCAGTGGTTAGCACTGTAGCCTCACAGCAAGAAGGTCGCTGGTTCGAGTCCTGGCTGGGTCAGTTGACATTTATGTGTGGAGTTTGCATGTTTTCCCCGTGTTGGCGTGGGTTTCCTCCGGGTGGTCCGGTTTCCACCACAGTCCAAAGACATGCGCTATAGGTGAATTGGGTGAACTAAAATTAGTCAGTGTATGAGTGTGTGTGTTTGTGAATTAGAGTGTGTATGGGTGTTTCCAGTACTGGGTTATAGCTAGAAGGGCATCTGCTGCGTAAAACATGCTGGAATAGTTGGTGGTTCATTCCGCTGTGGCGACCTTTGATAAATAAGAGACTAAGCTGAAGGAAAATGAATGAATGTAGACACCAAGTAATTTCACATTTAAAACACCCCAAAATAAAATAAATGAATAAATAAATAAATTCATTATTGAATCAATTCATTAATTAATTAATAAAGAAATAAATCATATTTAATGATTTTTTAATGAATTTAATAAAAAATATTTAATATAAGTTAAAAAAAAGACTTGTCATTGCATTAACAGTATATACTGCAACTTTCTGATGATTTGAAGTGCTTCTTTTATCCTCACTTGTAAGTCTCTTTGGATAAAAGCATCTGCTAAATGAGTAAATGTAAATGTAAATGTGACTCAAACACTTGACAGTGAAAATCTAGACATCTAACCATAGTCCAAAAATACACTAGTCTTCAAATAAATGAATAACTACAAATTGAATCTGTCATAGTAAATGGTAAAGATAAGCATGCTAATATGTGTTTTGTATTAATGTTTTACCAGAGTAACACTGTCTTGTCAATAAAGCACTGCATATTTTAATTGCATGCTTTACACATTGTAAAAAAAAATGCTGGGTTCCACACAATTGATTTGCGTTGGGACAACATGAAGGAATTAAGTTAACTTATTAGTTTACAAATTTAAGTGGATTGAACATAAAACCATTAAGTTGTCCCCCCCAAAAAAATCAAGAATTATGTTGTTTCAGCTCATTTTAATTAAGTAGTTTGAACAAACAGCGAACCTTATTTTTTGAGTGCACTTAAAAAAAAAAATGCAGGTATTTGATACTGTAGCTAAATTGTGAAGTAAAACTACTAAATGAACCTGGTGTTCTCCATAATCCCTTATGACAACAAACCACTTAAACGTGACAAGCTGGTTAATTACAACTTTCCCCACGGCACATGAAGCCAACATTGTTATCAAGCTAACATGCTATCAGCCAGCCATTTAACCATTAAACCATCCATGTACATAAATCAATTGATTCTGCAGTATTTATGGCTCTGTACAGCTGTGCGGTGTGTGGCGTCTCTCTAGTGTACATCAGTAAATAAAAGCAGGAGGATTGGCAGTTGTGTTCTGCTGTTAGCCGAGGGCTCTGTCAGTCTTTAGCAAGTGTAGCTGGATTTCTTCACGCCTGTGGTTTTCCACATAGGGGGCCTTCACTTTTGTCTCTCTGAGACTGTTTGAAGACGCTCTATTACCAAAGTGGAAGAATCCAACAGTACTCTTACAAGTGCTGCATGTAAAGTTTTTATCGGTACACAAAGCATTTACTCAGCTTCATAACCAATTATTTTGCTAGTTCTCCTGAATTATAGAGCATCATCAATCAACCATCTTGGATGAACAGAACGTAAACAATGCCACTCAACCAAACACCACTCACATACACTCTCCGGCCACTTTATTAGGTACACCTGTCCAACTGCTCATTAACACAAATTTCTAATCAGCCAATCACATGGCAGCAACTCAATGCATTTAGGCATGTAGACATGGTCAAGATGATCTGCTGCTGTTCAAACCGAGCATCAGAACGGGGAAGAAAGGTGATTTAAGTGACTTTGAACGTGGCATGGTTGTTGGTGCCAGACAGGCTGGTCTGAGTATTTCAGAAAGTATTTCTGATCTACTGTGATTTTCACGCACAACCATGTCTAGGGTTTACAGAGAATAGTCTGAAAAAGAGAAAATGTCCAGTGTGCAGCAGTTCTGGGGGTGCAAATGCCTTGTTGATGTCAGAGGTCAGAGGAGAATGGCCAGACTGGTTGAGCTGATAGAAAGGCAACAGTAACTCAAATAACCACTCGTTACAACCGAGGTATGCAGAAGAGCATCTCTGAACGCACAATATGTCCAATCTTGAGACGAATGGGCTACAGCAGCAGAAGACAACACCGGGTGCCACTCCTGTCAGCTAAGAACAGGAAACTGAGGCTACAATTCGCACAGGCTCACCAAAATTGGACAACAGAAGATGGGAAAAACGTTGCCTGGTCTGATGAGTCTCGATTTCTGCTGCGACATTCGGATGGTAGGGTCAGAATTTGGTGTCAACACCATGAAAGCATGGATCCAACCTGCCTTGTATCAACGGTTCAGGCTGGTGGTGGTGGTGTAATGGTGTGGGGGATATTTTCTTGGCACACTTTGTGTCCATTAGTACCAATTGTGCATCGTGTCAACGCCACAGACTACCTGAGTATTGTTGCTGACCATGTCAATCCCTTTATGACCACAGTGTACCCATCTTCTGATGGCTAGTTCCAGCAGGATAACGCGCCATGTCATAAAGCATGAATCATCTCAGACTGGTTTCTTGAACATGACAATGAGTTCACTGTACTCAAATTGCCTCCACAGTCACCATATCTCAATCCAATAGAGCACCTTTGGGATGTGGTGGAACAGGAGATTCGCATAATGGATGTGCAGCCGACAAATCTGCAGCAACTGCGTGATACTATCATGTCAATATGGACCAAAATCTCTGAGGAATATTTCCAGCACCTTGTTGAATCTATGCCACGAAGGATAAAGGCAGTTCTGAAGGCAAAAGGGGGTCCAACCCAGTACTAGTAAGGTGTACCTAATAAAGTGGCTGGTGAGTGTATATTTCTATCCATTTGCTCATGCTCATTGAGCAAGGTCATACACAACACACAAAAAGTTAAATGAATGAGGAGGCATGTGGACATAACACAAAACTTAAGTCAAGTCATTTTAGCAAGCCAAAGTCAAATTTATGCATATACAATATATTTTCCCAACAACATAATTAGAGCTAGTGAAAATGGCGAGTGGCTAAAAACATTGGAAAACTACTAGCCACAGTGGCAGGTGATCAAAAAAGTTAATGTCAAGCACTGATAGTGTGTATATACACTGCAAAAAATGCTTTTCTTACTTAGATTTTTAGGCTTGTTTCTAGACCAAATATAAAAAAAATTCTTAAATCAAGGAGCATTTACAAGCAAAACATATTGTCTTCTTTTAAGAAAGAATATGCCAAAATTAACCGAGTTTCTCCTTAAAACACATTGCATTATTATTTTGCTTACCCTATTTCTGTCATGAACACTCTCGGGATTTAGTATGGTAATGAATATGTATATGGCAATGTTGATGTATTTGGTCTTGGTATGCTTGGCAGATCTGCTATGCTGCTGCTTTGATTATTATGGCAGAGCAAGTACCAATACCTATAGACGGCATGTCTGAGAATATAACATGCTGCTGCTGCAAACATAATATATAAGTAACCCCCATACCAGATCTAAACACAGGTGGAGCTGGGGTGGAGAAGGGTCTCCGAAAACGTGCCACAGCTTAACAGCGTAAAATGATGCGGAGCATTTAAACAGATAAGGGGCAAGCTTATTGGCAGCCGAGGTGACAGCAACCAATCTCCTGCGCCATGTAGTAAATAACGCAGAAGCAGATTAGGTGACCTATCAGCCTGCACGCGCAAAGAGTTTCATGGCAAAAATTTCACTGGCAGATTTATTTTGCTCACTTAATTTTGTCGTATTATTTCTTAAAACAAGACAGTATTTTTGGCTTGTCTAGAAATTGCTTCTTGATTAAAGTAATTTTAGTTATTTGGACAAGAAAAAAACTGGCTACTAAAGGTGTTTGTGGTTGACTAAACTGAATTTGGATTTCCAAGAGTATTAACAATATTCATGTTTGTTCTTATCATTTCCAGTCAAATTAAGCAAATTTCTTAATTAATGCTGCTCATACATATATATTACCACCTATTAAATTCAGTTCGTCAAAAATATTGCACCTTTCCTGCTTAATAAGTCCTTCTCTATGTGATTTAGCAACTTCCACACATTTATTTTATGATTTATACAGCATAAGTAGGCAGTGATGTAAGTGCAAACCCTACCACCAACAAAATGAAGGGGAAAGGGGCTTTTGAATCACACTATTAACATATACACTCTTTCAATAGTCACACTTATTCAGTAATTCACGATCATCCCTTCATCACACAAAAGTCTCATTTAAGGAGCTGAATGTTACAAACTGAGGGCTTTAAAATGCTTGTATCACCTGTACTCACTAATTAACCCATATCAATTAACCGATTAGTAGGCAATTTTTACAGGACCATATTGACCTTATTCTGCGATGCGGAAGTGCGCTTGTTTTTGAACTTCCGATTCAGTTGGATATGGGAGAAATGACTAGGAATAAAAACGGCAGAAAACGATCAAACTACTTGCTCTACAAACAAGTGTTCATGACTATACAGACAAAGTACAATAATATAATAAGAAAACATCAGTTTGCAACATCAAGCAGCAAAACGAGCTGTTTTTAACGTCTAAAAATGAATGGAAGTGAATGGGATCGGAAGTGTCGAGCCAAAAAGATTCAAATGGCTGCGCCCGTACGTATAAGAAGAATAAGGTCAATAGAAATGATCCCAAAGCCTACTGAAGGCAAGGCTGAAATGATTAGCCTAAAATGCATAACAGCTAATGCTAGCGTTGCCTCTATGGTTAACGTTTCTCAATTCCCAGAATACAGAGATATATTATACAATGATTCATTGGTTTTATCATGCACAAATGCCTTACAAATATACTTTGCACAAATAAAACATTTTAATATGAATTTCAGCAAATAAACAGCTATAATGTGTATATGCTTTTACTAAGATTTTCATGTTACTGTTTACTTTCACCGTCTCATTTAGGGAAACTAGAGATATTTAAGTTATATCTCAAAAGTTTAATAATAAAAATGCTTCTGGGACTTCTAGAGCAAGTACTGCGCGCAAGTCTGCATCGATGCATCCTCGATATCAAAACGCATCCAGGCTCCTTCATGCGTCCTCCGTTCTTGTGTTTTGGAACTGAACTTTGGCAGTTCATGTTGGTATTACACGAGAATACAAAGACGCAAGTACACTTGAGAATGCATATTGAAAATATATATGGCAGTATGTGATTGGCTAAGTTGTGTTTCACATGACCAAGCTATCATTACGGGTTTTCCAATGGTAGGTGATACAGAAATTTTCATCTCCCCCATAGTAATTCTGCGTCCCAATTCGCATACTTATACTACACCCTAAATGTATGTACTTTTTTGTGAAGGAAAAGTATATACTTTTAAGTGTGTAACAGAAGAGTATGCAAGCTTTGGGACATACTACTTCCTCGTTAACAGATCATTATGTTGCTTAGTTACGTCCCCTGTCAATCATCCACATTTCTTTCATATTTAATTCCCTACATTATTGGAGAAGAAGCAGCAGGATAATCTGCCATGCGCGAGTCTTTCATGCAGAGAAATCTCCTCAGGTCTTTGGATAACTATGCATTCAGAAGTTAATGTCCAAACATATCTTGACATAAGTTCACATTGTTGTTGCAGATTAAATATAACAATTTAAATATGTTCCAGTTGGCTAGATATTAATTAATAGTTATTCAAACAACTTTACCGAAGTCTCTCTACTTGACGGTTGGTCTCGTGCGTCCGCCATGTTTGTAGTTTATTTACCCTTTTTACCTGAATTTGTAGTTCTAATTAAATTCACGTCCAATGCTTAATGTATTGTGGGCAACATTAGCGGTTAGAGTATGGACGGTTCTACACTTTGAATTTTTACCGGAAATACTAGACCAGTGTTTCTCAACCACGTTCCTGGACGACCACCAGCTCTGCACATTGTCCATGTCTCCTTAAACACACCTGATTCAAATTATCAGCTCATTAGAAGGTACTGAAAGACCTGTAATGGGTGTGACAGACAAAGGAAACATCCAAAACATGCAGTGTTGGTGATCCTCCAGGAACGTGGTTGAAAAACACTGTAGTAGAGCATCTGGGAACCTTTGACTTACTCTTTTCAACATACTACGATTTGGGACATACTAATTCTATTTTCGAATACTATTTAGGACAGATAGTATGGGAATTGGGACGCAGCATAAGAAAATCTGTGATGGGCCCTTCTGAATTGAATGTAATGTGTGACACCAAACAACTTACCTGCACAACGAATCATGACCTGAAATGTCCATCAGTTGTACCCTTCATAATCCTTCATTCCAAAGGGCCCATTGAAGTGTCCAGTTTTGAGCACTTCAGTTTGGAACAACACTTCAATATGGCGGCCATCATTGTTTTGAAAAATAAAATAAAATCAGTGTATATTAAATTCGCCATGAAACAGGAGCTAAGATTGTCCTTTTTTTTCCTCTATCATGACATACATCCACTTGAAACGATCCTGAAATTAAGAAAAAATTTAGAACGGTTCATGATTTCGATTTTTGGGAACCAACTGAATTGTTGAAAGTTAATGTTGTAAGTTAAAAGCTAACAAAATGAAGGAATATTGTCGGACTATATACAGTACATATAAAATTACGAAGAGTAAATTTTGATTCTGGGCGACACGGTGGCTCAGTGGTTAGCACTGTCGCCTCACAGCAAGAAGACCGGTTTCCCCTAGAGTCCAAAGACATGCGCTATAGGTGAATAAACTAAATTGGCCACAGTTTATGAGTATGATGGGTGTTTCCCAGTACTGGGTTGCAGCTGAAAGGGTATCCGCTGTGTAAAACATATGCTGGATAAGTTGACGGTTCATTCCGCTGTGGCGACCCCTGATTAATAAAGTGACTAAGCCGAAGAAAAATTAATGAATGAATGAAATTTTGATTTCATGACGACTTTAATATGACCGTTGAATGATGTCCAAGAGTTTAAAAGAAGCATTTTACATATTAAAAATTAATTAATTGTGACATGCAAAGTCATATTTGCATGACTGTAAAAAAATATAATAATAAACAAAAGTATTATATTAATCATGCTTACTTTGAATATGTGGATTAGTACTTTGAGATAATATATATTTATTTTAATAATTTATTTTTACTTTCTTATGTTGTATACATAATTGGTGGTTCATTCCGCAGTAGCAACCCCTGATAAAACAGGGAATAAACAGTGAGTAAACAGTAAGGACAGTGAGTGTTACATACGTAGTTCTTTATTTTAGATCTATAGTTTTATATTATATATTTATATGGTTTTAAATCCAACAGTAATGAATAGACGTGACATGCAAAATGACTACAGTACTTTCATTATCATCAATGATAATAATAAAAATAAAAAAATGAATCATATTAATCATGCTGACTGTGAATATGTGGATTAGTACACTCAAAAAACGACTACTTAATTAAAATGAGCTAAAACAACAATTCGTGAGGTTTTTTTTTCAACGTAATTGATTTATGTTCAATCCACTTAAATCTGTAAAAACTACTAAGTTAACTTAATTCCTTCATGTTGTCCCATCACAAATATTTTTGCAATGTACTTTGAGATAATATATAATATACATATATTTTAATGTTTTATATTAAATTTCTATGTCATCTTATATGTTTTTGTATTATATGTATAGTTTTATTATATCCAATATCATTTTAAATCTAAGGCTAATTAATAGTGACATGCAAACTGACAACTATTTCTTCATCTACTAAAATAATAATGTAATCGTGTAAATAATTCAGTAATAATAATGTAATCATCAAATAATTTCATCATGCTGACTACAAATATTTACTCCATTGATTTGTTTTTGTATAACACTTATTTCAATATATATTCTCCAATAAACAAAACGTGTAATTTGAGCTTTTTGTAGTGTAAGCCGCAGCTCTCACCTATTATTAACCATGTTTAATAGTAGCGTCACTTCTCTTTTACATCTCAAACTAGACAATGTGTTATGATGCTGGAAGTCCAACCTGCTCTCCGGTGATCATCTTGAATCAAACACAGACTCAGTCTTTATTAAAGCAGCAGCAGCAGTAGTTTATGTTCTGCTCTCACCTCTGACAGACTAATGTAAGGAGCGCCACTGACCGCCGTTCATTCGCCACAACGAACCGCATTTTTTTGTGCTCGGCTGCGTCTTACAGCTGCGGCTAAAAGTCCTGTCACGGCCGCGCTTTTGAAAATAGCAGGAGAATGAGGATGACAGGAGCGGGGATGTGCACCCTCTGTCCCCTGTCATTCCGTGTTATTGAGAAGTTACCGGAAAAATCACCTGAGGGAATCAAAGTCCGTCTGGCTCCCGTCACAATCCACTTCACGCGAGCTGATGGCTCCGACACTGAGGCCGCTTTCCGTTTCCTTCCTGCTTTCCGTCCCACTGGATCATGTTTCTTCGCTACTTTTTTGTTAAACTTTCTTTTATGAGAAGTTTAATATTTTTACTCAAAAAATTAAAATGGGTTATAGTTTTATCATGTTTAATAGCCTGGCGTTACATTAGAGAGACCATTATAATGTTTTATTTTTAGGATTTAAGTGTCAGAAATCAATATTAGAACAAGAAATCGAATATTAAAGCATAGTAGCTTAGTATAGCATAGTATTTCAATGATAATGACCTAAAAGTATCTGTGTTCACCCTAATTTTTAAGCTGAATCAACTTTAATTTACAAGTCAAAATATCACATTTAATTTAAAATATCCCGTTACATCTGGTATAACTTAAAAAAAAAATAGTTTAAATATTGTTAACTTCACTTCAACTTGGGTTTATTTAAACCCAAATTGGGTCAAATATGGACTAACACAAACATTGGGATTTGTCCTATTATTTAATTTAAAAAAAATTAACCCAGGAGTTGGGTTAGTTCCTATTACACCCAGAATTGGGTTGAAATGACCCGACATTTTTTAGAGTGTTATTAAGCACCAGTGACCACAGTTTCAGATATTCCTTTTAATATTAATTAAAGAAACAAGTCACTTACATCTTGGATGGTCTGAAGGTGAGAGAAAGGGATGAGTAACATCACATTTTTTGTGACTTTAATGACTTATTCATAACCAAATTCTAACTCCTTTAATATCTAACCATAACTACAACAACAATTATACCTTACTAACTATCAATAAGCAATTCAGAGTTTGAGAAAAAATATAGGTTCATTTTTAAAAATAAAAGTTCTTTATTGGCATCGACAGTTCCATGAAGAATCTTTAACATTCAAGGACGTTTTTTCATTCCATTACATTCCACCATGAGTTCTATATATTATGGAAATGTTCTATTAATCCAGGCTCTTTATGGATACGTACCCCTGTATACATTTCTGGACATCGCGATATACGTACCAGGAGGTACGTTTTTTTTTTACAGTTTTTGTTTTCATGAATCCACCAGAATCTGCTGTCGACTAACTGACTGACCGACCGACTGATCCCCCCACCCACCCCTTCCCTAAACCCAACTGACAGTGTTTTCAAAAGCAATTCAGAAAAAGAAAAGCCCTTGCGGCTGCCTGATTTTTACCACATTTTCAGATCTTACCACGTTCTCAACCTGTTATTTACTTGTTTATTTTATTTTTTTGCCTTTTGCTTTACCTGATTTCTAGAGCTGCTCTTTGTCAGACTCGAACCCTGTTGTCGCGGTCAACTCCTCTCTGCATCTCAAGTCTACTGGGCAAACTGGTAACAGTGGAAAAGCCATCAACACGAAGGTACGAGGTCAGTTGGTAGTGCTAAAATAAACAGAAGCCGTCGGCGGCGTTATACCGCCCCGTAGCGTCCTTTTTAAAGACAAAATGCAGCAATACCTAGTGTAGCGGTCGTTTTTCTGCGTTGTGTTATTTTTAATTAAAGAAGTCTCCACACAAATCTGGTCGTGCTGAGGTGATTTTTATTTTGCCCTGCACAACACACACAATCAGGCAATCACTCTCTCAATATCAGTTGAGTCTCTCTTTTGCCT
>CAIGQV010000818.1:26040277-26055156 GCA_903798115.1 Danio jaintianensis | reverse complement strand
ACACACACACACACACACACACACACACACACACACACACACACACATACATTGAGCAGATGGTTCATTTGTAGCTTCCAGATTCTGTAAAACGGGCACAGAGCCAACTGGGTCATGCATGCACACACAGAAAAATGCACTATTTCTTTATTAAGACACACACATACACACACACTCCGTCTCTCCATTTCCCACTGCTGTCATAAGATATCTGCTATCTGTCATCCACTATGAGGTGTTGAATGCCCGCAAAATTAATTTGCCCCCCGCCGAGCCTCTTGATTGTAGGAAGGCTGAGGTCAAAATGATATTCAGATTTGTTGATATGACGAGTGTGTAAGCTGTCACAAAACAGAGAGACACTGTGCCCTTACCGATCACTCAAAATCAAGCGTCTCCTCATAATTGATTTCTCAGGACGTGTGCGGATCCAAACGGAGACCTTTGGGCTAAATAGGCAAGTGCCTTGTTTTATCCTGACTGACTGTGGCATGAGGAGACGGCGAGATGTTGGCCTACAGAAGCTTCGCGAACACACGGATACATTTATACTGCAAGTAAAAAGAAAGTTTGCATTCTGAGGACAGCAGAGAATTGAAAAGGGTTGTGACCTGTCAACTTGTCTTGTTTTGACTTTTTGTAGTCAGGGCTATGATCATAGGTTAGACGTTTCCATAGTTTTTCAAGGTTATCAAGGGCAATAGTACAAGTCTTGAACTGATTTTTTTTAAATAAACTGTATGTTAGAGCCATAACAAAAATAAAAAACAGTTTTACAAGATAAAACAATCTTATTTAAAACAAGAAACAAGGTATTCTGAAGAATGTATTTTTTGTTCCCACTAAGAATGTCAATGGCTATTCATTCATTTATTTCCTTTGGCTTTGTCTCTATTTCAGAGGTCACCACAGCGGAATGAACCGGCAACTATTCCAGCATATGTTTTACACAGCAGATGCCCTTCTATTCACAACCCAGTCCTGGGAAACGCCCATACACACTCATTCACACACACACTCATACACTACGGCCAATTTAGTCTATTCAATTCACTTATACTGCATGTCTTTGGACTGTGGGGGAAACCGGAGCACCTGGAGGAAACCCACGCCAACACAGGAAGAACATGCAAACTCCACACAGAAATGCCAACTGGTAAGGTGACAGTGCTAACCACTGAGCCACCGTGTTGCCTATTGACATTCATAGTAACAAAAAATACAATGGAAGTCAATGGCTTAAAAAAAAAAACATGCCTCAGTGAGTTTAGTAATGTTCTTAAGTAACAGAAGAAATTGTTAGTAAATGATGACAGAATTTTCATTTTTTGCATGTACCATCTCTTTAATAGCGCAGATGTTTTAAAGGGATAGTTCACCCAAAAATGAAAATTCATTCAGCATTTACTGATTCTCAAGCGGTTCCAAAACTTTATGATGGTATTTTTCGACTAAATAAACAATAACAATGGAAGTCAATGCCTTGGTTTTTAACATTCTGCAAAATATCTATTTTTTTCTTAATTTTTTTTTGCATTCAATGGACAAAACAGGTGTGGAACACGAGGAGGATTAATAAATGATATGATTTACATTTTTGGTGAACTATCCCTTTAAGCACAGATCACATACAAGCTTCAAATTTCAAACCAAGCAGCTTTCCGTTGGTCAACATGGCAAATTTGCATTACCAACTTAATCAGCTGCACATTTTGTATGGAAAATTCCTTTACTCACAAGCAAAATTCCCAATTGCAATGAATTCCTATATAAATGGCTTCCTTTCACTATCAAATTGGTAATTTCCAAGCATATGGTATTTCTGAACACATCTTAAGTCTAGACCTTTAGAAAAAGCACAATTTGAAGTTTATTTCATGTCTAGAACCCTATTTGAAAACTCTTTAAAATAATGGTTAATTCATTTACTAACATCAACAAAGAATGAACCATATTTATGACAGTACAATATTTGCTAATGTTATTTAATTAAAATGAAGTTGTTTATTGTTAGTTCTTGCTAACTCACAGTGCATTAATGTTTACAAGCACAGCTTTGGATTTTAATAATGCATTAGTAAATAATGAACTATGATTAATAAATTCTGTACAGGATTGTTCATACTTAGTTTATGTGGTTACATACCTTAACTAACATTAAAGGGATAGTTCCCCCCAAAAATGAAACGTCTGTCATCATTTACTCATCCTTTATGAGTTTCTTTCGTCTGTTAAACACAAAAGAATATATTTTGAAAAATGCTGAAAACCATTGACTTTCATATATTTGTTATACTATGAAAGTCAATGGTTACAGGATTTCAGCATTCTTCAAAATATCTTCTTTGGTGTTCAACAGAAGAATGAAACTCAAAGGATTGGAACCACTTAAGGAAAAGTAGATAGAGCAAATTTTCATTTTTGGTGAATTATCCCTTTAACTAATGGACCATTATTTTAAAGTGTTACCTCCATTTTATTCTTTAGAAACATTTCCGTTTATAGCAGACACAATCTGAAGCCTGGTTTGAAACATAAAAAAATCGTGTGTCTCTATGCTGCGTCCAGCGGATGTCACCATCATAAATGTCCTCGCGACACTGACTATAAGAGAAGTGACCTGCTCTCACAGCGAGTCGCGTCTGAACTGCTGGACCAGAAGATTCGGCAGTGAAAGTATTGGTCAACTTTAGCGTCCTCCCTGCTGGGCCCTGCCATTTCGCCCACGGGGCCAGAGACCTGACCGGTCAGGGGTGCTTTATATGTGGCTGCGCTCATGGGGCTGCGAACAGGGAGTCATAGCAGGCACAACAAACAAAAGCAGAGGAAGGATTTCACGGGTTGTGAAGATGTCAGATGGGAGTCAAAGGTTTGTCAAAGCACTGTAATAAACAGAGCTGCTAGAAAACGACATTTCACACACACACACATGCACACACACGCACACACACGCACACACACGCACACACACGCACACACACACGCAGACATTTAAGCAAGCTCAAAATAGATTAATTTTCACACATTCAATGCTGATCTGCCAATAAGCATTTACTGAAATTGTTAAATATTACATTCACTCAAAAAAATGACATTTGCTGTTTGTTCAAACTACTGATGTAAAATGAGCTGAAACGACACATTTCTTGAATTTTTAGGGAGAAACACTTAATTGTTTTATGTTCAATTCACTACTAATAGGTAGCAAACTAATATGTTAACTTAATTCCTTCATGTTGTCCCAACACAAATCGATTGTGTGGAACCCAGCCTTTTTAACAGTGTGGTTGACTTATATATTTAAGTTGAATCACATTAACGTTATGAGTCAAAAATTATTTTGCTGCTTGTTCAAACTACTTATTTAAAATGAGCTGAAACAACACAACCCTTGAGGTTTTTTGGGGGGACAGCTTAATTGTTTTATGTTCAATCCACTTAAATTTGTAAAAACAATCAAGTTAACTTAATCGATTCACATTGGGCCAATATGAAAGAAACGTGAGGAAACCAGCATTTTTTACAGTGCATTTTAACTAAAATTACATTAAACTTACTTATTTATTATAATATACATATGTTCTATTTATAAAACTATATAACTATATAGGTTTAGTAAAGTTATGATTAGGCCCACACAAAATCTGAGCGCACACACCGTAAAAAAATTATATGACAAAAAGTCATGACTACAAATGTTTTTCAAATGTTGCGTGCATGCGTGCGTGCGTGCGTGTGTTTGCGCGTGCGTGCGTGTGTGTGTAGTTTTTATATTGAATTTCATTTTGACTGTAAACCTTAAATTATAATTAAGTTATTTTTTATTTTATGTGTTGGGTTTTCAGCTCCACTCAAAATCATTCCTTACATTTTTTACAATATTCAACCATTTTTACAGAAATAGTAAAAAAAAGATCTGCAGATTTTGTCTGGCCCTAGTTATGATTAACATAAAATCTATGTTGTCATGACAATGATAATTGATCATAACTATTACAGTGCAGTTTTGGGAATTTGATATTAATATAATGGTAGAATTTGACTAACAAAAAAAGAAAATGGCAGTGGCATTAAACAGACAGCAAATCATCTTTAACAAAATGCATGCCCAAAAAAAATGCATGAAATACCAATGTAAAAGGATTTTACAATGTCACATTTGTAAGTTTAATCTTTCTAGCTAAAAAAGTTGTGTTCAATTAAATGTGCTACTTAGTGTATTTGTAATCATTTGTCAAATTTACAAGCAATTTCTATGGGGCAATTGTTTCTACATCTAAGAAAAATATTAATATCACTTCAAAGTCTAGAATAAGGCAGCAAGGTGACGCAGTGGTTAGCACTGTCGCCTCACAGCTAAAAGGTCTCTCGTTCGAGTCCCGGCTTGGCCAGTGGCATTTCTGTGTGGAGTTTGCATGTTCTTCCCGTGTTGGTGTGGGTTTCCTCCGGGTGCTCCGGTTTCCCCCACATTCCAAAGACATGCGCTACAGATGAATTGGATGAACTAAATTGGCCGTAGTGTATGAGTGAATGCGAGTGTGTATGGGTGTTTCCCAGTACTGGGTTGCGGCTGGAAGGGCATCTGCTGCGTAAAACATATGCCGGAATAATTGGCGGTTCACTCCGCTGTGGCAACCCCTGATAAATAAGGGACTAATGAATGAATGAACGAGTCTAGAATAATTTCTAGACTTTCAAACAAGATTTCATTGTTGAAAATCCAGCACTATGACTGAACAAAATAAACAAATCACCTAATTATTATTTAGTAAAGTTCCACAAATATTTTCTTTAATGTACTCAATTTCTCACTTCAAAATATTATACTTGACTTATTTTCTTTTATTTGTATTTATTTATATATTTTCTGATGGCCCAATTTGACTCCATCTCCAAAAAAAAATTCACTATTGGCTGGGTTTGTGTTTATTAGTCTAATTTGGTCATTCTGGATGTTGACTGGATTGGGAAATAAGAAATAACCCTTTATTAACTTTTCTTAAATATATTCTGAATCATATGCATTCTTAACTAAGTCCAAGCAAGACCGTTGGTTCAACTTCAGATATATTTTTACTCCTTTCACATTTTATTAATTGGCGCATTTACATGTACTGTATATCACCCCAGTATAGCCTATTAAGATATAATTCAGAGCCTATTAAAATGTTTTTGTCATCAGAGAAGGGCAGCCTGTATTTAAACTGAGCTACGAATGCACCTAGATTCCCTCTAATTATAAATGAACTGTCTGGACTCTAGGTGTGTGCAATGAGGGGTACATTAAAATGCATAATAATTAAATCAAAGCAAGAGAGCAGAAATATTAGTGTGGGACGATCTCTCCATCTATTTTACTGCTTGTTTCTTTGAGTAGCTAAAGTTTTAGTAGGCCTACATTTCTGAGATGAAGGCCGTACGAATTAATGTTGAGATGAGAGACGGAAATAATCCTGTTTTATTAATTCGTTCAGGATTTATACAATACACATGCACATTGTTTTATCAGTGAACAGTGAACAGTCCTCCAGCGCCTCCTAATGACCCACACTGTCATAACAGCCGTGCTAAAGCCTCGGGAAATAAAAAGGAGATTTCAAAGCTATATGAGAAATAAAGTATGCGGACACTGAAAGTATCTTTGCTTGCGTTCATACATGACAAATGTTGCGGTTTCTGAACTTGTTGTTTTACTACTAAGTCGTGACAACACGTGTTTATGTTATGTAAGCTATAACGTAAAATAAATATATTTTGGAAATGATGCTCAATAAAATATATTTTTGAAATCTAAAATGTATTTAATTGTAATCTTTTTGTACCAAAATATATTTCAGGGTCAAGAAAAAATACATTTGATGACAATGTACCATACAATGTGAATGGAGAGATCTAAAACAGGCTATCCATTATTTAAAATAAAATAAAATATTTAGAAGAATTACATTCTAAAATAGTTCATAATAACAGAAATATGTTTTAGATGTTTAAGACTTTAAGCAAAGAATTTCTTCTAATATTAATTTTTTTGGGGGAAATAATTATGAATGTAATATTAAATAAATAAATAAATAAATATGTGTGTGTGTGCGTGTGTGTGTGTGTGTGTGTGTGTGTGTGTGTGTGTGTGTGTGTGTGTGTGTGTGTGCGTGTGTGTTATTTATATTATACATATTATGTAGAACACATAATATATGTAAATACATTTTTTAAATTGTGTTTTATCTAATATGTTTATCAAATAAAAATGCTGGGTTGTATTAACCCAATTTTGGGTTAAATTTGGACAAAATCATTGTTGTACATTAAATTTAAAGTAATTTGTTTTAACCCAACTGTTGGGTTTGTCCATGTGACCCAGCGCTGGGTTAATACAACTCAGCATTTTGTTTGTGTATATATCAAATATGTAACTGGACAAAAAAATAAATAAAAGAATCATGAGGATATTTTTCTTTGGAAAATGAGACTTAGAAATCATTTGAAAGTTAAATAAATAAGCTTGATGCATTGATTTATAGTTTGTTATTTGACACAGAAACAACTATTTGAAAATCTGGAATCCGAGTGTTCAAAAAAACAACTTTGAAATATTGAGAAAATCGCCTTTAAAGTTGTCTAAATTCCATTTTTAACAATGCATAAGCATAAATTAAGTTTTGATACAGATGTACAGAAGGAAATTGACAAAATATCTTAATGCATGATCTTTACTTAATATTCTAATTCGATAATATTGTAATTTTGGCTATTGCCACAAATATCCCAATGCAAATGAGACTGGTTTTGTAGTGAACTAACAAACGAAGCGAGTCCATTTTAAAAGAGCTACAAAACATACAAAATAATCAAACTCATTTCTATCTTAATCACATCATAGCTCTAAGATTCTCATGATTATTTGTGTATGTGTACTCTTGGGAATCGATTTGTACAGCGTTCAGTCTCTCTCTGAATCATTCTTGTTGTTTTGAGAGTTAAAGCGGGCTCAGCATGACCCATCTGTGACACTTGTCATGTACAGGATGGTTTGACTTCCTCAGCGTCTCTGATTCTGAGTGAAAGGAGAAGGAGAAGGGGGAATGTCTGCTCAGTCAGAAAATGTGTTGTGATAACGCAGATCTAGTATCTTCTGATGTGTCCTGAAGACACCTAACATTACTCGCAGGGGTTTGTCAAGCTTGAATTCATATGGCATGTGTCTGTGGACTGTTCTCATAATCACATGTGTGTAAAAGTGTGTATAAAATCGAACTGAACAGGATAAATAATCAAGAAATTAAAATAGTCCACATTTACTCACTTTTACTATGTCATGACAACACACTTTTATGTTAGCTATAATGTATTAAAATACGTCAATAGTGTTTCTAATGTATTTTTTTAAGTTATATGAGCTGTTTAAAGTCAGTTTAATGTAATTTAAGTTAAATTACTCATTTTCTATTTACAGTGTAGTTCCACCAGACGTGTTTTATTTAATGGAATAAAAATGGGATTGTAAATAGAGTTCTGGTCACTCCTTTCAATGCAATGATTATGAATAATCAATCTCCAAAATGACCAACAAGGTAAATAAATTTTATAAAATATTTTATTGGAAGTTTATTCAGTTTATGTACATGATGATTTGGACAGATTATAAATAAGAGGATAAAAATAATGTTCATATTCTGTAGAATGTTAAATCTCTACGTGCTTTACACAAGAACAGACATAAGAACAACAATATACAACTAAATTAAAATGCAATACAATATTAAACAAAATTCAGTAAGCAAGAAGAGGTACTTTTCAGGTATTAATACAGCGGGGAAAATAAGTATTGAACACATCATGTTTTTTCCTGGAAATAATATTTCTAAAGGAGCTGTTGACATCTGAACCAGATTTTGGTAAAAACCCAAACAATACAAACATAAAAAAAAAATCTGAAAAATGAGTTGTGTGTAATAACAATGAAATGACACAAGGAGAAAGTCCTGAACTACTGAAATGTATTTAATGCTTTATATAAAAGGCTTTTTTGGTGATGGCAGCTTAAAGACGCCTCTCATATGGAGAATGAAGTCACATGCATTGCTCAGGTTGAGTTTTTCACAGACTTGTGAGTGTAAAACTCGTGATGGTTCTGTGGGTCTCGTCTACCAAATCTGATCTTTATTTTGTATTTTATATTGGATTCAAGTCAGGTGACTGGCTGGGCCATTCTACAGCTTGATTTCCTTTCTCTGAAAGCATTTGAGCGTTTCCTCAGCAGTGTTTTGCAACATTGTCTTGCTGAAATGTCCACTCTGGTTTCATCTTCATCATCCTGCTAATGTAGATGTTGGACTGAAGCAGCTAATATCAATTTACAATGCCGAAGGGCAGAGGGTTGCTGAAGAACTACTGAGAGATTTCAGTTGCTGTCTGAGCTTTCACTGTCATTCTACACCTTCCTTTCTTCATGTGTTTAATTCTTTTTCCCTGCGTCATTTCATTTTATTACGCATAACTTAATTTGTAAACTAATTATTAGATTTGTTTTCTTTGCATATATGAATTCCTTTGGTTGTTACCAACATCTGGAGAAAATTTTAAGTCAATGGCACCTTTAGAAATATGTTTTTCTGAGAAAAATGGTGACGTGTTCAATTATTATTTTCCCTGCTGTATGTACCTGTTAGGTACAAAACTGTACCTTTTGAAAAGGTATCGCTCCAGTGACAGATTCTGTACCTTCATTGTTGAGAGTCTACCCTAAAATTTGTATTTAAATCAAAATTTAAGTCGTTGGTTTGGAATTAGCTAAGAAAAAGCCCTTTCTCCTTTTTATCTGAAACAGATTAAAAGCTAAGTTGCCAGGAAGAAGCAATAAGCAATTTGGACAGAAATGTGTTGGGGACCCCAAAAAGTGACAAACACTTTGTTTAGAGTCAGCAGTGTGGGAGATGTAAGAGGTGATTTGTCAGATTATTAGGGCTAAAAATATACAAACAACAAGGAACTGTATGACGAGGATGTAAAAATCTCCAATAACACCGCTGACTCTAAACAGGAAGCAGTCGGGTTTGTCAATTTTCAGGGTCCCCTGTCAAAATTCCATTGTGGTCTAATACTTGCATCTTGTTTCTGTATTTGCAGGTGTTGTGAGAATTTGTGTAAGAGCTTGTGTGTTGTCAAACTGATAAAGATGTTTTTTCAATTTGTTAGTATTTTTCTATATGCATGCATTTTCCTAACTTGCAGTGCATTTGAGCTCTCTCAGCCACCGTACACAGCGCTGAGGAAGGGCTGTTACCCAAAAACAATTTGTATTTTTGCACACCTCTGCTCCGACAATTAAATGGAATAAGCCATTATAGGGTTAAATCTGGAAGGGTGCAGATCTCATTCACTTTTAGATTATTATTCACCAGTAAAATGACGGGGTTGAAATTATGGTGACATTTTCTCCATTTATTAAGAGTTATAGGGGTAAAATTTACATTTTACTTCCATTTTGTTGGGGTAAATAATAAAAAAGTAGAATTATAAAACAAAACCACATTTTTGTGCTGAGCTTTCCCCTAATACTACCCACATAAAAAAAAAAAAACATACAATATTTTATAGTAAATACTACAGGGATTTTCAACCATACTATAGTAAAGTACTTAAATGAATAATTCTATAGTTGCTATGGTAACACAAGAACTATAATAATATAAACAAATCACCTAATACTAAGTTTTCTACAAGTGTGTAAATTATACTACAATACACCACAGTTAACTGTAGTTAAAAACTAAAATATACTACAGTATTTAATACAGTTTATCAGTTCACTATTGTTAATACAGTACGCTGTAGCATTCATTAGCAAAGTGTTGTAATACTATAATATACACAGTTTAACACGCTTTACCACAGGCTCAAAACACTATAATATTTACTATTAATTACTATAGTATTTTCTTCATGTGAGCAGGTTAGAATCTGTACCTCCAAGAAATTCTAAGACTGGTAGATTAGCATGGCAAATACTGTACGATTAGAAAAAAATACTGTAAGATTAGCAAAATGTGGTGCATGAATCATATGGACAATGTTTATAATGCAGTGTTTGCATGTGTGTTTTAAATGGATATGAATTTTTGAGATGGACTTTATTTTATTGGTCCCCTTTACCACCAAGACCTACAGTGACTGGCATATTAGCATGGCAAATACGATTAGCATTAATATCTCTGACTGATTCCCTTTCTCCATGAGCTGTGCAGGCATTAGCCACACTAACTGGAACTGTCCCTGCACAATCAACAGTCAGCGTGAATGAAAGATCAGTCATTAGCATTAGCAGGCCGGGTGTGAACCGTGATTATGGCACTTCTCTCAGCCCATTGAGTGGCCTACTCTAGTGTAGTCGACTGTGTGAGATCAGGGCAAGACTCCTCACTGGTGCATATGCCTGCGTTTAACGCTCCAACCTGTTTGCGCATGGTGAATGTGGTGGCGTGTGGATATCAAATGTGTGTGTTTGTGTGTTTGATGATTGTGCATTGGGGTTAATATTGGTAATCAGTGTAGTGCAAACGCTCGGGGTATAACTAGGCCTAGCATTGATGTGAGATTGTGCTTGGTTCAGTCTGCTGGAGTATTACGGGCTTGTCTATGGATGTATTTGCTGATGTTTAGGAGAGACTGGGATTGACAATATTTTGCAAGTGCATCTGGCAGGTAAACATTTTTGTGGACTTTGTGCTAGGTTAATTTATATATATATATATATATATATATATATACATATATATATATATATATATATATATATATATATATATATATATATATTAAAGTTTGGTATTTTTATATGCATTAATATATGTCATTCCACCTGTTTGAAAAATGTACATTGTTATTATTTAATCATCTCATGGTGTTCTTCATGCCATTCTTCATTGCCAGGAAGAAGCAATAAGATGTTTTTCAAATCAATAAGACATTTTGGACAGAAATGTGTTGGGGACCCCAAAAAGTGACAAACACTTTGTTTAGAGTCAGCAGTGTGGGAGATGTAAGAGGTGATTTGTCAGATTATTAGGGCTAAAAATAGGGGTATATAAATTGGGGGTTAAAAAAATAAATAAATTGAGGATAAAATATAAAAATATAAAGTCGGGGGACCCTAAAAAGTGACAAACACAACTGCTTCCTGTTTAGAGTCAGCAGTGTGGGAGATGTGAGAGGTGATTTGTCAGATTATTAGGGCTAAAAATATACAAACAACAAGGAACTGTATGACCAGGACGTAAAAAATATAAATAAATAAATAAAATATACATTTTATTTAATTTATAATTAAATAAAATAAATTATTTATTAAATAAATTAAATGTATTTAATTAAAATAAATAAATAAATAATAACAATAATAATTATTATAATTATAACGTTAGATTTATTATTATTATTGTATGTAAAATGTTAAAAAATATAAAATAATTTATTTATTTTTATTTTTTGACATTTTTCTAAATATCTTCTTTTATGTTTGACAGAAAAAAAAAATCTTTGGTTTGGAGCAACATGAGTTTGAGTAGATTTTCATATTAGGGTGAACTGTCCCTTTAAATTTAATATATGCTAGAAAACAATACGTAATAAAAGCGTACTGTATGTATTTATGTACATACTCTATGTATGGATTGGAAATTGAGATCGCAAAATGTAAATATATTAAACTGAAATGCTTAGTGTTGAGCTCATAACCTTTGACCTTTGTGTCATCAGCAAGAAGTGACATCAGCAAGAAATCTTTTAAAAAATTATAACAAAAATAAGGAGGGGCGACGCGGTGGCGCAGTGGGTAGCACGTTCGCCTCACAGCAAGAAGGTCGCTGGTTCGAGCCTCGGCTGGGTCAGTTGGCGTTTCTGTGTGGAGTTTGCATGTTCTCCCCGTGTTCGCGTGGGTTTCCTCCGGGTGCTCCGGTTTCCCCCACAAGTCCAAAAACATGCGCTATAGGTGAATTGGGTAGGATAAATTGTCCGTAGTGTATGTGTGTGAATGTTTCCCAGTGATGGGTTGCAGCTGGAAGGGCATCCGCTGCGTAAAACATATGCTGGATAAGTTGGCGGTTCATTCTGCTGTGGCGACCCCAGATTAATAAAGGGACTAAGCCGAAAAGAAAATGAATGAATGAATGAATAATAAAAATAAAATGCTTTTTTTTCTTTAAGCCTTAGTTTCTGTAAACTTTAGAGACACACACCAATGTATTTTCTAAAACTAAATCCTTAAAGAAATTTGAGATCTTAACAACAACAAAAACAGTTTTGGGACAACATGAAGTTGAGTAAATGGTGACAGGAATGTCATTTTTGGGTGAACTATATATCTTTCAATTTTGTATATAGATAACATAATACATAATAAAAGCATAATACATACTGTATATCTGGATTGAAAACTGAGACTGCAAAATGCAAATAAATTAAACTGCAATGCTTAGTGTTGAGTTCATAACCTTTGACTTTGTGTCATCAGTAAGAAGAGAGAAATAAAAATGTTTTTAAAAAAGAAAAGAAAAGTTTTTTTTCTGTAAGCTTTAGTTTCTGTAAGCTTTAGTGACACACACCAATAGATTTTCTAAAAACTATTTTTTAAGCAATTTGAGATTTGAGGTTTGGAACAACATGAAGGCGAGTAAATTATGACAAGAATTTAATTTTGGGTGAACTATCCCTTTAAAAACCCTTTAGACACTCTTAAATTTGCATCTGTGCAACACTTTTCCATCTAGCACATCTATGGCATTTCATAAAAAGTCCCACGGATTTGATCATCGTTAGATGGACAAACTCCACAAGGCTTTACATGACAGATTTTCCAAAACCATGCACTGCTATATTCATATCTCATGCTGATTTTCACAGTAATTTGGACATGTAGTTGCTGCGCCTTCACTTCTCGCATGGGGGGAAAATGAGGTTGAACTCCAGTCCAGCGCATTGTTCATCATTCACACATAACAACTGCGTCCTCATTATGGTCTGCAAGACCGGAGAACTGTGCTGCATAAAAAAGCCAAGCCGATGTTCACACTTTGGTTGACTTCCGCTGGATTTAGCTGCCAGCATCCATGACAGGAAATCATTTATTTTAACTTGTTATCGAGTCACTTTGCCGTGTGAATTTCCTAATGTGACACAAATTATATTGCAGGAGATATAATTGGCAGTTAGTGCTGCCAAGGCCCCGGTGCAGAAGGCGATCTTCAAATTGAGTTGCTTACAGTTTGCGGAGCATTCGCACAAGCAGAGTGTGAAATCCATAAACACTCCGCCTTAGAGACTGCACAACACACACACACTGGGTACGATATGAGCTGTGGTTGCGTTCAGTCTTTTCGAGTGTATTAAATGCTCTTCCTGGCCAGTGCACGGCCTAAGGGTCCAGTAATCAAATCTGAGACGGTGCATTATTCGTCTTGTTTGTGTTGAGTAAATTTGCATAATATGATCCTCCGCTGACACGCTTGTTGATTTTGGTGTGTGCTTGTAATTGAGAAGTTTGAGGGTTGTGCACATGAATCCAAGCACCTTACGATATCTGACAGTAGTTACTGAATATAATAATGATGTGTGTTCACGAGAGCAAAAATGGTTTATAAAACTCTAAACCATATTTTTTTTCCATGTTGTGCAGGACAGTGATAGCGTTCCTTTAAATGTTGTTTAGCATTTTTGAGCTTGAACTGGAGTTGAACTTCTTTGTTCTCACTCATTCTACTTATTTTTAAAACACTTTATGTTTAATTGTAGAACAGCAAAAAAAACTACATTGCCCATGATGTTGTGCACACAGTTCCACCAATCAGAGAGTTGCAGCAAAAAATTATTTAACTTAACGAACTATGTTCTTAAAATACTTAAATTATTGCATACGCTAAAAAATGCAGGGTGATTGTAACCCAACATTGGGACATATATGGACAAACCTTCCTTCTTTCATTTTCCTTCGGCTTAGTCGCCACAACGGAATGAACCACCAACTACTCTGGCATATGCTTTATGCAGCGGATGCCCTTCCAGCTGCAACCCAGTACTGGGAAACACCCGTACACTCTTCACACACAGAAATGCCAACTTGCCCAGCCAGGACTCGAACCAGAGATCTTCTTGCTGTGAGGCGACAGTGCTAACCACTGAGCCACCATGCCGCCATGGACAAACCTAACCTTAGTAAACCTAAACTTAGTTTAACTTAAATTTAACTGAAAAAATTAAACCAACATTGGGTTTGTCTATATTTGACCCAATGATTATGTTTATGATGACCCATTATGTGTGTGTGTGTGTGTGTGTGTGTGTGTCTAGATAGATATATATGGGTTAGACAATGAAACTGAACTGAAACCCCTGATTTTAAAACACAATAATTAATTAGTATGGTCTATACCCTCCTTTTTTACAGCATCCATTCATCTTGCAGAAAAGTGGCCAGGTCACTACGTGATGCTGGTGGAGGAAAACGTTTCCTGACTCGCTCCTCCAAAACACCCCAAATTGGCTCAATAATATTTAGATCTGGTGACTGTGCAGGCCATGGGAGATGTTCAACTTCACTTTCATGTTCAAACCACTCTGTCACCAGTCTTGCTGTGTGTATTGGTGCATTATCATCCTGATACACTGCACCGCATTCAGGATATAATGTTTGACCCATTGGGTGCACATGGTCCTCTAGAATGATTCAGTAGTCCTTGATGAACCAATCTAGCACATGTATTGGGCCTAGGGAATACCATGATATTGCAGCCCAAACCATCACTGATCCAACCATGCTTCACTCTGGCATTCAACAGTCTTGGTGGTACGCTTCAAAGTACAGTGAGCTTATATATATATATATATAT
>CAIGQV010000818.1:25955248-26035277 GCA_903798115.1 Danio jaintianensis | reverse complement strand
TATATATATATATAATGATTTAAAATTGTCCCTATGTATGTCATCTCCTCATATTTCCAACATTTTTACATTTATTTAAATCACCTTAGCATATATACAGTAGAAATGACATGTTTTGAACTCACATTTTCTTCAAGAAATATTAAATATAACCTACTTATACTTACCCCAAATGCTGTTTATATTGCTCCATTCCTTGTTTATTGTTAAAAAACAGAGCACAACCGCTGTTTGCCGCTGTGTTACTCAATTATCCTCTTGCATGTCGTGGCGTTTAATGCAATTTCACAATAACACTCTACGACTCATTAGCAGCTCGTGTTAAATCGCGAGGTTGAAGTTTGACACACACAGTCGCTGATTCCTGCACTTCACTCCAGATGTGCTGCTATCGCTTAACAATGATCAGAAACGTGTTTAATCGGAGGATCTCGCCCTGATTTACATGCTCTGCTTGTCGTTGCGTGAAAGCGAAAACACAATTCAGCTAGCCTACTTAATAACAATGTGTGAGAGCTCTGAGACAAGAAATGGGGTCCAATAGTAAAATGAAAGCAGTACCATTAACAGCAGTCCTCTAATGAGTCTCGATATTGCCTTACTGTGATTAAGATATACGAAGTGAAAGTGACATGAAGAGAAAAGGAGTGTTATCAGACCAGTAGGCCTAAGTAAACTAAAAACCCGGTAGTAGTAGAAGAAGAAGAAGAGGAAGAAGAAGAGTTGCCTGCATGTTGTTTTTTTTGTATTAAAGGGATGGTTCACCCAGAAATAAAAATGTCCTCATCGTTGCTGGTTCTAAAATATGGATTTCTTTCTTCTGTTGAAAACAAAAGAAGATATTCTGAAGAATGTTGAAAACCAGCAGTCATTGACATCCATAGTAGGAAAAAAAATACTATGTTATGCATTTTTTTGTGCTGTATGTTTTTTTTTTTACTGTACAGTATACCTATCTTCATTTGTGTCCAATAGAACTGTTAATATATACATCAAGTTTACAGTTTAAATGCACATTTGTAAATATACTACTTCGTAGTAAAATAGTAGGCCTATTGTAAACACTTTGACAAAATTGTAGGAAATATTTTTGGTACATAAAAAAGTGTGGTCACCATCTGACAGGCTAATCCAGCAAAGCTTAAACCTCATAATTGAATAGAAATAACTGCAAAAAGGTCGACTTTTTGAGAAAAAATAACCACCGCTTTCAACAGGCTGGCTATGGGCCTGCACTTGGTAACAATAATAACCTTTGATAAATGTATTAATTGTTGTGGCAGAAATTGCATATATTTTACATGCACTAAAAGTAGACCCATATGGAACGCTAATGGAAATATAATGCAAATATGACATACAAGTTCTTATTTGGATTTTACATATAAAATATATGTCATATATGCAACATATATTCATTCATTTTCTTTTCGGCTTAGTCCCTTTATTATTCTGGGGTTGCCACAGGGGAATGAACTGCCAACTTATCCAGCATATGTTTTACACAGCGGATGCCCTTCCAGCTGCAACCCATCACTGGGAAACATCCATACACACCCATTCACACACATACACTACGGACAATTTTTTAGCCTACCCAAGTCACCTATACTGCATGTCTTTGGACTTGTGGGGGAAACCGGAGCACCCGGAGGAAACCCACACGAACACGGGGAGAACATGCAAACTCTACAGAGAAACACCAACTGACCCAGCCGAGGCTCGAACCAACGACCTTCTTGCTGAGGCGAATGTGCTACCCACTGCGCCACCATGCAGCCGCAACATATATATATATTAAAAAAAAAGTCATATATTACATATAAAATTTATGTGAAATCCACATATAAACTTGTAACTTGTAATTTGAATATATTGCCATAAGCTACAGTATTTCAGATTTCTATGTGGTGATCATAAAATTTGAAACTAACAGAATTTTTTAAACAAAAGTCTGAGACTTGGAACAAGGGTAAAATAATAAAATCTACAGCCTACTGTAGGCTACAGTACAAATAAGCCATTCAAAAATAAAAAAAATTAAATGACTAAATGTCACCCTAATAAACATGCATGCACAATGTTGATGTAAACCCATAAGTTATTCGACATGCAGGTAAATTTAATAGTGTTTGCACCTTAAAAATAACGGGTTTTTTTATGGAAATTAATGGATCCTTAAAAAAAATGTTAACACAGAACCAAAAGATTTGAATCCTATAAGATTCCATTCCATTCACAACCACAGATTCATTCATTCATTCATTCATTTTCCTTCAGCTAAGTCCCTTTATTCATCAGGGGTTGCCACAGCAGAGTGAACCGCCAACTTATCCAGCACGTTTTACACAGCGGATGCCCTTCCAGCTGCAACCCAGTACTGGGAAACACCCATACACACTCATTCACATACATACACTACGGCCAATTTAGTTTATTCTATTCACCTGTATACCATATCTTTGGACTGTGGGGGAAACCAGAGCACCCGGAAGAAACCTACATGAACACGGGGAGAACATGCAAACTCCACACAGAAATGCCAACTGGCCCAGCCAGGACTCGAACCAGCGGCCTTCTTGCTGTGAGGCGATGATGCTAACCAATGTGCCACCATGTCGCCCACTACAGATGTTATACTCTTCATTATAGCAGGAAAGGTTTTTTTTACTATAAACTTCTTCAAAATAAATTTAAAAAATGTCTCACTTTTTAGGAGCCCATATTTTGAAGCATGTAGCCTAATCTAGAAGTGGATAAAGCAGTGTGGGTTTCACTACATTCATGATTGTGTCACTGTGTTTTTGAAGCCCTTTGGCCTTTGTGACTGCAGACGGTTTGTGACAGTGATATTAGGAGGAGCGTAACAATATGTAGTTTTATTGCAGGCCGGGGTGACGGGGGTTTACCGTGGGGTCGGGTGTTTTGTATGAGGGCGATGTCCCGGGGCGTATCGTCCCAGCGCTGCGCACTGACCTGGCTGTCGCTCACTGACCTGTGAGACGGACATAATGAAGTGTGAGTGGCCGTCACCTTAACCGCCTGTGACAAGCCGTCCCAGCCCGCAGCACATCTGTGCCCAAGTCTCTCATCGGCCACACAGCGCAACCACACCACTGCAATCTGCCTCTGTTCTCCTGCGAGGTCACGAGTCACGAACCAGCTGTCACACACACCGGGGCCAGAGCTTTCACTGCTGCTACTGTATATCTACATCCCACAGTCACTGTCAATACGGGCATCTGACAAATAAAAAGACTGTTTAATAAAACACGTGCATTTCGTAACTCATACATGATCTGATAATGTGAATCTTTTATGCTTCTTTTAGTTTTACTTTGAAGCCAAAGTCAAGATGTGATAAGAAATAAGATGTGATAATGTGTTTTGTTTTTAGTTTAAAGTCAAGTCGTTAGGCTACACATCCCACAGTGGGCATCTGCCAAATAAAAAGACTGTGTAATAATAAAACTTGTGTATTTTATAACTCTTTGTTTTGGCTGTGTTGTGATAACTTTGAAATGCTTTCAAAGTAAAAACAAAAAAATAAAATGATGTGATAATGTGGTATTTTTATGCTTCTTTTAGTTTTACTTTGTAGCCAAAGTCAACTCGTTACATTCTACATCCCACAGTCATCGTCAATACGGGCATCTGCCAAATAAAAAGACTGTGTAATATTAAAACACGTGCATTTCGTAACTCTGTGTGTTCTGGCTGTGTTTTGATAATTGTGAAGTGCTTTCAAAAATAAAATAAAAAAATGTGATAATGTGGTATTTTTTATGCTTCTTTTAGTTTTACTTTGAAGCCAAAGTCAAGTCGTTGCACTGAAAAAAAGAATAAAATGTGTATAATTATGTTCACATGTATTTTATAACTGTGTTCTAGCTGTTTTGACAACTTTGAAATGCAAAAAGTAAAAAAAAAAAGTGATAATTTTGTATAGTTTTATTTATATTTTTATAGTTATGTTTGTTAGTTTTACATTGTAGCCAAAGTCAAGTTATTACACTGAAAAAAATAAAATGTCTAATTATTTTCACGTGTTTTATAACTTTTTTTAAAATGTTATATATACAATAAAAAAATAAAAAATCACAATTAAAATGGAACAAAAAAATAAAACAATTTACTAGAGTATGTAAGTTTATATTAAGAAAACATTTCTTTTTTTTTGTTTAGTTTTATTCTGTATACTATGATGATTTCAAATAGAAAATAACAAGGTCATTTAGAGCACGACAATATTTTCAATTAAAATTTGATAGAAATGTTTTCAGAACAGTTTTTTACTTAAACTCAAACCTAATAATTTCAGTTAAATGCATAAAAAAAAGAAGAAAATTTTCAACAGAAATTTTTTTGAGAAACTGAGAATGTTCATTTAGTTATTTTTCCCAAAAGCTAAATAATGTACACACGATATATTATAAATTCTAATGTGAACAAGCTGGATTAACCAATGCCTTATATTATTCAATGTGACCTTTTTTTAAAATTCCCCTGTCAGTTCCCAGCTGTCATTATTTTGCATAGTTGTGCCAAATATACTGGTACACAGGGGTATTCTTCAGGGTATGCAGGGAATCTGCAATATGTAATCACACACACACATACACACACACTCGTACAACAATCTATATGGGTACTTCCCTTAGACCTAATGATTTTTATATTGCACAAACTCTTCTATCTCCCTATACCCCAACCCGACCCCTAATCCCAACCATCACAGTAAGCAATCTGCATTTTTACTATTTCAAAATTCTTCATTCTATGTGATTTATGAACCATTTTCCTCATAAGGAATCAAAAAAATATTGCTATACTTGTGGGGATATTTGGTCAAGGTAAGAAATACAAGGTACTCACACACACTTATGAAACCGGCAGTGGCAATCTGGTGTAAGCACATCAATCCATTGGCAGATCAGAACAATTTTCAAATAAATAAATAAATGTGATTAGATTAAAAATACCCAATATGGCATTGAGGGGATTATTAGAGAAATCAGCCTAAATGAGTCCTGATGGCCGAGTGAAAGTGTCACATGTGAGCTTATGATGTGTGCAATGATATAAAGCATTTATGGCAATGAACGAAGACAAAAGTGTAAAAACCGTGCATTTCTCAATCCACGGCACCCATCAGGAATCCAGCAGAGAGCAGTGAAGCACACGACACATGCTCAGTGGCATTTCCTCCAGTCAGAGACTCTCAGGGTGTCCACCTGGACGCCATTCATGAACATCAATTAAAAACAGGACAAAATGTTCAGTCAACCATCTGATCGATCATCTCCACCACACCTGTCTTTGGGTATATACAGTGCTGCTCAGCATAATTGAGCACACCCCATTTTAAAAATGAATATTTTTATCCATTTCTTAGTGAATATAGGCAATGTATTTCGGTGCATTTAAACAAAACAGATTTTCTAAACAGATATATTTATAAAATTATATTTTAGTCACCAACCATCATTAGAAATTAAAAGATAATACAATTAAATTCAAAAAAATATTGCAAAAAAAAAATTACAACCTACAAAATGTCAACTATTTTTTTTTTTTTTTTTTGCTTCTCTTGATTTTCCCTCTTTTTTTAAATGTGTATTTCAAGAGTTCACACTTAGCTGATTATTGGTTATAAAGCGAATTTGGCATGCTGTCCCGGGAGAGAGCCCTGAGCTCATAAGATCCTTGAGCCCGGGGCTCCCTCCCGTTTGCAGGGCGAGAGGGGAGTTTGAGCTCAGGTAGGTCTCGAGAACTCCCCACCCTTGGTTAGAGTTAATGACAGATAAACTTTCTGTGTAGAGAAAAACTGCTGGTTAAGCATTCGACTAAGTGTTAATTTAGATTGATCAATTCACCTATGACGCATGTTTTTTGGACTGTGGGAGGAAACCGGAGAACCCGGGGAAAACCCACACGGCCACGGGAAGAACATGCAAACTCCGCACAGAAACGACAGCTGGCCTGTTCAGTGTTTGGACCAGTGACATCATTGCTGTGAGGCGACAGTGCTAACCACTGGGCCACCATGCCACCCTATAGAGGGAAAGGTGGAGGAGTAGGGGTGGAAGGGGGGATTCTTCAAGGCGAAGATAACTGTAGTGGGGAACTCTGGTTATTTATAATGAGTTGGGAATCATCTGATTGGAGAATCAGGCGTTGGTTAATGCGTGACCAGCCAGGTTCAATCATAATCACGTGCTCCTCTCGAAATTAGTTTATAAGTAAACTTCACTTAATATTTTTCTATAACATATAAATTTGGCTGTACTAGTTTTTGGACCGTTATGGTAAGTTATTTTTGTTAGATTAGCTCCAGATTTGGCTTCAGTACTGACTAAACTAATGCATATGCACAAATATAATATTGTATAGCTTCCTATTCAAAATATGAATTTAAAAGAGAGATTTGTGAAGGGTGTACTTATATATGCTGAGCACTGTATTAGTTAAGGCACATTACTGATTATGAGAAATGATGAGAATTTTACAGCAGAAAAAATATTATTTATTTTAAACTTCAAATAATCTAAATAGCCGTTACACAAAAATCAATATATAATTTAATGATTTAAAATAGTCTTGTTTTACATTCCATAGTTTCCTTACTCTCAAATTAAAAGCTCTGACTTATTGCCTCATTAAAACATGCAGACGAGATAATGTGTTTTGCAAAAAATAATCCATGTTCATTTAACTGTGCAACTTTAATATTAATCAGGCTTTTAAATTATATTCTACTTGCATTACTTTAAAAAAATATATATATATATTATTTACGATATTCCTGCACACTTTACAAAGGAGGACTAAAAACTAAATATTAAGCACATTTGTGTATTAGTTTTGTACTAAATTATTATTCATGGAAACAGCTAATGATGTAAATATGTCATTGGCAGTCAAGCGTTAGAGGTCAAATAAACTAAAGAGCTCATACTAAGCATATTTCGAAAAAAGCATATTTTCTAGTTATGCTAATTATCGATAATACACCCTATTTCATTCATTCATTCATTTTCTTTTCGGCTTAGTCCCTTTATTAATCTGGGGTCGCCACAGCGGAATGAACCGCCAACTTATCCAGCATATGTTTTTTACCTAGCGGATGCCCTTCCAGCCACAACCCATCACTGGGAAACATCCATACACACCCATTTACACTCATACACTACTGACAATTTAGCTTACCCAATTCACCTATAGCGCATGTCTTTGGACCTGTGGGGGAAACCGGAGCACCCGGAGGAAACCCACGCCAACACGGGGAGAACATGCAAACTCCACACAGAAATGCCAACTGACTCAGTCGAGGCTCGAACCAGCGACCTTCTTGCTGTGAGGCGATTGTGCTACCCACTGCGCCACCGTGAGGCCCCACCCTATTTCACCCACTTTTATTTATTTATGTTAATAATGCATCATTTAATATGCAAAAAACAGAAAACGATGTCTTTGTACATTTATAATGCCATACCTGTCAGGATTCTGCCACTTCGGTCTTGTTAATTCTTGTTTCGATGGCAGAGTCCAGACACTAGTAGCTACTGTCGTGTCTTGTATGTTGTACTCAGTTTTCTCGGGTCGAGCACTCATTGTCTGTCTTCGTCTTTGTATGAGCACCTTCTTGGCCGCGCTTGGGCCGAGGTCCGGGCGTGCTCACGATGCGCGCTCTCGTCCTGGTCTGTTTGTTGTTTTGTTCGCGACATGGCTCCAGTCTTGGTTTCGGTTTCTGTTGGTGCTGGGATCGGAACATGCATGTTGCATGTGTGAGTGCATTGTAAGTGTTTTCATTTATCGTGTGCTCATGTCTTATGTTGAGTCTTCTGTTGCTGTTGTGTTTAGGATGTGGTTCATGTTTACATGCGCCTCGTGCTTTAGTGTTGTTTCATGTGAACACAGGGTTAATGAGTTCTCTCATTTAGTCCTGTTTTCTCGTGAGCACATGGCTTGTTGTCTTTGTGTCATGTGCTCTGCTGTCTATTGTCTAGTCCCACCCTCCTTGTTAACCCATTATTAGTTTATTCAGTTCACCTGTTTGTTTGTTAATTATTACTGCTTATAACTCCCTCTTGTCTGCTGTCCTGTGCCTTGTCATGTCCAGTCCTGTCCAGCCCTACTCTTCCCTGCCAGCCCAGTCAAGTTTGTTTTACTAATACATGTTTTCCCCCTCAGGATTGTTTTTGTTTTATTTTTATTATTAATAAACCCATTTGAGTTCCTGCACTTGAGTCCTTGTCCTTCCCTCTCCTGAAATGTGAAAATACCCACAGTGTAAAAAGGTGCTGTAAAAATTACAATATTACTAGCAATTTTGGTTGCCAGTAATACTGTAAAATTTACAAGTGCACTGTAATTTTTACAGTATTACTGGCAAATTTTACAACCGCACTGTAAATTAACAATTACAATGGTACTGTAGTTTTACAGCACAATTGAAATTGTTAATTTACAGTGCACTTGTAAATTTTACCTTATCACTGTCAAACAAAATTGCCATTAATAGTGAATTTTACAGCAATATGTGGTTTATTAGAACTCTCTGTAGGCATAATGTATTATAAACTTTAAAACCCACTTATTATATGGCCTTAACCCCCCCAAACCCAACCCTCACAGAAAATGTGGCAAATTCTGAATGCAAAAGACCCGTTAAGTAGAATTGCGAATTATGAGGACAAAGGGCATCCTCGTAAACCACATAAACAAGTACACACACACACACACACACACACACACACACACAGAGATACATGTTGGGTTTCATAGGGACTTCCCATAGATATAATACTGTACAGACTGTATATACATTTGGTCCCCACAATGTGATGAACACCAGGACCACACACCCACACATTTGGCTGTTGTAACGCAGCTGTATAACAATAATTCTTCTGTCAGGAACAGTCTGTTAGAGATTTGTCTGTCGCTCTCACTCAGTGTCAGCATGGCTGGACCTTCTGTGTAGCCCACAGAGACAGAGCCTTCCCTCCTGTCATAGGATATTTCACTTTGTGTGTAAGTAAGAGAGATAGAGAGCCTCAGGCACGACACACACACACTTCTTGTTTGTCAATAGCCAGAAAAGATGACACAGAGACTGAGGTTTAGATGACGGTACTTCTAAAAGCACTTGTATGTATGGAGAGCAAGAAATATGTAGCAGTGGTGTACTTTTCTGACTAAATTGAGTATTAAATTTGAAGATATTGCAGATCTAGTTACTGAATAATAAATATTGAACTTTTTATTTAGTATTGCTTTATTAGCCTTGCATGAATTTGAACCTTCACAGACTACTTGTTTGTAAAATCTTAAACACACATATACACTCACCGGCCACTTTAATAGGTACACCTTACTAGTACTGGGTTGGACCCCCTTTTGCCTTCAGAACTGCCTTAAGCCTTCGTGGCATAGATTCAACAAGGTACTCGTAATATACCTCAGAGATTTTGGTCTATATTGACATGATAGCATCACGCAGTTGCTGCAGATTTGTTGGCTGCACATCCATGATCTGCTGTTACACCACATCCCAGAGGTGCTCTATTGGATTGAGATATGGTGACTGTGGAGGCCATTTGAGTACAGTGAACTCATTGTCATGTTTAACAAACCAGTCTGAGATGATTCGCGCTTTATGACATGGCGCGTTATCCTGCTGGAAGTAGCCATCAGAAGATGGGTACACTGTGGTTATAAAGGGATGAACATGGTCAGCAACAATACTCAGGTAGGCTGTGGCGTTGACACAATGCTCAATTGGTACTAATAGGCCCAAAGTGTGCCAAGAAAATATCCCCCACACCATTACACCACCACCAGCAGCCTAAACCGCTGATACAAGGCAGGATGGATCTATGCTTTCATGGTGTTGATGCCAAATTCTGACCCTACCATCCGAATGTCGCAGCAGAAAGTGAGACTCATCAGATCAGGCAACGTTTTACCAATCTTCTATTGTCCAATTTTGGTGAGCCTGTGCGAATTGTAGCCTCAGTTTCCTGTTCTTAGCTGACAGGAGTGGCACCCGGTGTGGTCTTCTGCTGCTGTAGCCCATCTGCCTCAAGGTTGGATGGGTTGTGCGTTCAGAGATGTTCTTCTGCATACCTTGGTTGTAACGAGTGGTTATTTGAGTTACTGTTGCCTTTCTATCAGCTCGAACCAGTCTGGCCATTCTCCTCTAACCTCTGGTATCAAACAGTATCTGGTAACATAGTATGGTATTCAATTAAATGTTTTGTGACATTGCCACAGCGTCAACCTTGGTTTGACTTTAATGGTTTCAGTGTCCAACCATAAAAAGGAAGAAAAAACGGCCAAAGCATGAACTGTTTATTGCTACTTTTAGATTTTTAGTTCCATATCTGGATGTAAATTCATTTATTGTAATCAACAGCTGAGATTATCAGTGGTGCTGAATTTTTACCTTCATCACAACATGGGCTGAATAAAGGATAGAGTTCCTCAGTGAACGATTGTCCAGTGAAAGAGTAGATGTGAGATCTGAACTCCACATCATAGAAGGAGACCAGACCGTCTTCATAATCCACAAACACGCCAACCTTCTGTGGTTTCACTCTCAGAGAGACAGCTGGAGAAGCACAGGCCCAATATTAATTCTCATTTCTCAGACACACAGCCCAGAATCCATCCCGAGGACTCAATCTGATCTCTCCTTTCCTCTTAACAGATTCTCTGGCCACTCCTAAACTCCAGTCAGTCTTTCCCTTCACCTGCACCTCAAAATAAAATCTCCCTGAGGAGAATCCTTCTTTTCCCAAAACATCAGGACATTGATCAAACCTCTCTGGGATATCTGGGAGGTCTTGCTTAATTTTTCCACCACTTTTCACTTGTTTCCCATCATCAGAGAGCACGAGAAATGGATGAGCTGTATCAGGATCCAGAGTCACATCCACTGAGTGAGAGAGAGAGAGAGAGAGAGAGAGAGAGAGAGAGAGAGAGAGAGAGAAATCAAAAATTATGAATCAAATATTTATAATACAAAGATATTTGTGGTTTAATATTTATTGAAAGGGAAGTACACTGTATATGCATTAAATTATATTTGTTTTTTTAACAACTACTGTGAGTGGTAACAGATCAGTCACTGTACCTGCATACAGCTGAATCCACTTCAAGAATGTGAAGACAAATAACAGATGATGTCAGAAGATATTCTAACACTCATGTGCTACAACAGATGTGTTTCTCTGATGTACAGTATGTGTCTTTGTTAATGTTATTTACTCCTGCCTTTATATTAATCAATCACTCACGCCACAGAAGAATGAATTGCCAATTACTCTGGCTTATGTATTATGCAGCGGACGCCCTTCCAGCCGCAACCCTGCAGTGAGAGTACACTAACTTGTGGACCTGCAGTGCTGGGAAACAGCCATACACTCTCTCATTCACACACGTGCTTATACACTATGGCCAATTTAGTTTATCCAATTCACCTATAACGCATGTCTTTGGACTGCTGGGGGAAACCGAAACACCCATGCAAACTCCACAGAATAATTTTCCACATTTGTTGTTGGCTGCATGCTTTACACTTTCATGTGTCAAAGAGTATTTAGCAATGTATTACATTTTAGAGCAGATTTTCTTCAGGATAGTATGCAGGTTTCTTAATCATGTGGCATAAGGCATAACTGGCTATTTAAATAAATTTTGCTTCACAAAAACATTTTGATATTTGAGAAGTGTCTGCAACTTCTGTGCTGCATCAAATCACCCACATATTAGCTGTCAAAATGTGTGCATGACTCCCATAAATTATAATTCCTTAAAAAAAACAAGAATATGTATATTATCATACACTCTAAGAAACTGTACTAAAACTGGGTCGGTACCTTTTTAAATTATGCGTTGGTATCTAAAATGTCCATATTGATATCTTAAAAGTAAATATTAGCCCATAGGCCTACATAGTCATTAATTATCGATCTCTTTAAACCCCTGGGGAGGACCAGATAACAGTTAATTATTATTTTTATATCTATATTTTTACTATTTTTATATGTTTTTGTACCAAGTTAATACAGTATATATATATATGTAACCTATAGGTTACTATTGTAAGAAAATATCAGCAGTTGATACATATGAGAGAGTGAATGAGTGTTTCCCAGTGCTGGGTTGTGGCTGGAAGGGCATCCGCCACATAAAAGCCAGAAAAATGGCAGAATAATTGGCAGTTCATTTTGTTGTGGCAACTCCTGATAAATCAGGGACTAAGCCAAAGTATAGTGAGTGAGTGTCTGAGCGATGTCATTATGCTGCTGTGCTGTCAGCCAATCGTTTGAGGATCGACAGATCTTTCCTTTAAAACAATCCACGAGCACATTGATTTTCTTACTTAGATTTTTTGTCTTCTTTCTAGTCCAAATATCTACAAATTCTTAAATCAAGAAGATAACATAATGTCTTGTTTTAAGAAATAATATGCCAAAATTAAGTGAGTTTTTCCTTAAAACAAGCAAAATAATCTGCCAATGGGGTAAGAAAAATAATAATATTATTTCTGAAAACAAGACAATATGTTTTGCTTGTCTAGAAAATGCTTCTTGATATAAGAATTTTTAGATATTTGGACTAGAAACAAGACAAAAAATCTAAGTAAGAAAAGCATTTTTTGCAGTGCAGCAATAACAGATAAAAAGTCAAAGGAAAGTGAGTGAGTGTAAAAAAACATTTTACCATGGTCTTAATGGAGTCTATGGGCCCATGAGAGTTGGTTCTACACCTGTACATGCCACTGACAGAAACTTACTTTCTAACAAGATCAGACACTGGGTCAATCCTTCCCAATTAGTTTTGAACCAGCCAACTGTCTTTGATGAGTTGGCAACATAGCACAAGGCAAACAATATCAGACCTGGACCATCAGACCCGGACCATCAGACCCAAACAGATTAATAAGTAGTTTTGAGTCATGTGACTAAACTCTTCATATGAATAGCAATAGCTCAAGATGGAACGCACTAGCCTGGCACATACATGCTTAAATAGGGCAAATCACAGGTGTTGAAAATTGGGCTTGATGGATGGTGGCACACAGTAAATTTCAGAGCTGTGTCCAAAAAATCTGCATTTGAACTCAAATTTACTACCTGACTATTCGAAAAGTGTGTTCTATATAGTATGAATATGAGTAGTATTAATTTGCACATACTACATCTGTCCGTTGCATCGCTTCACTCCCATTCATGAATTCTCTCATGTGGCATCATGGGATAACGTAGCGTCCCATTGGATGTGTACTACAGAATTTTGCCGGAAGTAGTAGCTTATCCAGGTACTTCTGGCCTACTGTTTTTCAAATACTATTATTTCGGACATACTACTCTGCTCATATACTATATAGTAGGGAAGTAAGTGTTTTCAGATGCAGCCCAGTAGACTGGTAGACAGAATTAGTCAGAGGAGCACCCTCTGCTGACCAGAAGGAGAAAAGTTTTGCAGATGAGTCCTTTCACATAAATGACATTCTGTCACAGGAAGTTGTATAGTATGTGCCATTAAGCAGATGTCTTCTGGTAAAGCTTTAGGTCCTAATCCCATTCCAAGTGAGGAATAAGACAGGCCATCTCTTCTCATCACACTTAATGTGTTATTCACCAAAATATGATATGATGAAGCTGTGCCTCAAGACTTTAAAGATGCACCGATCACAAAAGGCAACAGAACCTGCTGTGACAACCTTTACAGCTTCTCATTGCTCTCCACTGTAGGTATAGTTCTGTATTCTGCACATGTATAGTACTGAAACAAGTCCAACTACATGTTTATGACAGTGACATCATTCCTACAGCCTAAAATAATAGTGATGGGAAGTTCCGATCATTTTAATATAATTAAAATGTTAAAAATTTATTCCAAAACATAATTCGCAAACACTCGCATCTAGAATAAGACAAAACTATAATGCATATATGAATTGATAAGAGGCAGTGAAGATAAATTCCTTGTTTCCAGACTATGCAGTTTAAGTTAACTCCACTTATCTCAACTGTCATCTTCCAAGTCCTCAGGTAGTTAACTGGTTATTTTGTCAAGTCACAAATCACATCTTTATAAACTAACATTTACACGGCTCTCCCAGCTTGATAACAAAAAAGATTAGTTCATCAGTCTTGAGTCATTGGGTTTTGAGTCATCTGTTCAGCAAGTAACAGCACTATAAAGCATAGACTTAATATAAACTCAGCTGATGGTGAGGCCGTCCACACAAATGTATCCATTTTATACACTTCTCCAAGTTTAATCCGCTTGTTAAGTCATGACATATCAGTGAGGTATGGAATACTGTTTCCGGGTCCAAGCCGTTACTCATTTGAATTGAGAAAATATTCGTTTATGACCACTTTTTAGTCATATCACACATTAAAGTGAATTTTATATAAAATCATAGTGTACACATCAGTCTTTGGACTTCACAAATACCAAAATTTGAACAATTTATAAAAAATTAATCACTTTCTGGCCATCGGATATTAGGCATGGACATATATATTGCGATAGTGATTTTCGAAAGTATTACAGCGCTTTGTAAACGTTTATTATTACCATTTGATGAGTCTCCCCATACAGTTTGATATAGCACTTGGACCCAGAAGCCGCTTTGCGTGACGTCACACTTAACAAGCGGATGAAAAGATGAAATTTTATATTACCCAGCCTTTCTGGGCACCTGTTGTCTGCGTTGCAAGTGTTTTCAGTGTTGGCTTTGATTGACTTTCCAAGAGTATGGGATAAGCACATTATGCTCTGTTGTATGGTTTTGAGTCCTGGAGAAGTGTTCCATAGAATGCACTCTCTAGGAGAGCAACTCAAATGTTATGAAAGAGGGCCTTAAAGTTTAAAACTATGCAATACACATCCAAACAACCATGAAGAGATTGTCACAGACAGGGCTTTTTAAATACTACTTTTAAGTTAGGAAGGATCACTGTTGCAGTAGACAAGTGAAAACAAACCTCAACACCACAACATTAACAAAACCTAGTCACTTTTTGCATGACATCAATGGCTGACCGTGTACCTTGAGGTTTGGCCTATAATCACATGCACCAACTGTGATGTGTCAACATCTCAGACCAATATTATTTTCAATATTAGATATTGAATATTAATTTTGTATATACAGATCGATTTTAGTTTTCTTTCTTAGATGAAAGCAGTGACTGTGAAAATAAAATCTGTATATTGTATTTAATACTGACGTACATCTTTCTTGGAGTTTCTCGTGCAGAGTTTCCTGCAGTTGAGTCAAAGTCTCCACACTCACATTAGTTTTCATACTGATCTTAGGCCAGTTCCTGCTGTGTGGAGGGCTGCATATGAATGGGTAAATCTACAGCAGGAGAGAGGAGAAATCATTCAGCAGGAGGAGTGTGAGTGTTGTCCTGTGATGTGAGCAGACAGAGAGACACTGACCTGTAGGAGGAGGAGGTGATCCTCAGTGTGTGAGAGATGATCGAGCTCAGAGTTTCTCATCTTCAGCTCAGTGATTTCCTGCTGCAGCTCTTGAATCAGCTCTTCATCCTGTTTTTCTGCTGCTTTCTGCTTCTCCTCCATCATCTCCAGGAGCTCGGCCTGACATCTCTCAATGGAGCGCAGCAGATCATTGAAGAGCTCAACAGTGGACGCTTTCTCTTGCTGACAAATATTTAAAAAGAGAAACCTAAACATCCTCCATCAAATATTAAAGAGCCCCTATTATGGGTTTTTGAAAATGACCTTCCATGTAGTGTGTAACACAGCACTAAGTGAATGAAAACATCCAGCTGAGTTTTAAAACTGAAAGTGCACCGTGTTTAAAACCGTGCTGATTCTTTAACTAAATAGTCAACTCAAGAGTCGAATAAATGAATCATGTTGGGTTCGGCTATTTTGCTTGAACACGTCGATGTCGTAAAACGTGAAAGCGCCTTTCCCTTTCAGACACTAGCGGAGCGCGGGGGATCACGGGACTGATCATGACACGAAGATGACGATCACTGACAGATGGAGATTTGGCTGCAGGGAATAAAGGGTTAAAGTTCATTTTCACAACAATACCACAGTATAGCAAACCTAGTGCTGTGTTTGTTTCTGTCATTTTTCTGATTTTTTTTGATACAATAACCTACGCTGCAACGCGGGATTCGTCGGCCGTTTGCTATTAAAGGAAGGAGCAGCATTATGAGACTATTATGTATGGGACTTTGTCAGTAACTGTTGCAGTTCATATGGACCAGTTTGTTCTTCCTCCGGATCATAACATGTAAGTGTAATTAAAATTGGTGCCTCATTTTGTGTAGTTTGCAAAATATGTATTTAATTGTGTGTTGTAACTTGTAATTGCTCCGCGCGGCTTGTAATCACTTATCTATTATAGATCATTGCTTGTACTGTATCTCTCAGGTTAAATCTTTATGGGGCTATTCACATATTGCGTCCAAAACCACGTTGAAAACGCGACACGTGCTTCTTCCTTTACCAATTTAAATGCGTTTCTGAACTCCTCTGCTGTTTGCCTTTGCTATGGCCACCATCAGCTGTTCCTCACACGTGCGGCGCGGTCAATTTTCAAAATAGTTTGCCACTGTGTGGATTAATACTGAATGTGTGTCGTTGTTATTACTTGGAGTTAGGTTTAAGAGTAGAGTAATATGCTGGTGTTTAACTGCATTGCTTTATTGCATTCCTGGGCTCTCACATGCTCTGTGTGCTACTTCATAGCCATGGTGGGCGTTTCTCTCTGTCTCGCGCTGATCCCAGTCGACCAATCACAACAGACTGGGTCATCGGACCAATCACAGCAGATTAGCCTCATGCAAAGGAGGCAGTTTGGGAACAAATGAATCGCTGAACAAATCATATGGGAGTAGTTGGGATAATTAGGTAAAAATAAATGCATTTTTTAGCAGGCATATCAGCCTGTTGTTGGAGACCCCCATAACCAAAATATGACCTTTTATAATGCAAAATAGGGGCTCTTTAAACACCATCAACTCACTTTTCTAAATTCTGCTGAGTGTTTGATGTCTTGAATCTTCTCAATTCTGTCCTGGATCATAAGCTGCACATCTTTCTGAGTCTTTATCAGTTAAGTCTATAGAGAGACAGAAACACACAAAAACACACAATTTGTTTTAACTCAACATGGTTAAAAACTCAACTCAACATTTTCTATCATCTAACAAAAGATACTGTTGAAATATTTAAAATTAGTTAATAAAGTATATTTTGTTGTGAGTAACTCATGCCTTCTTCTCTTTAATCTCCTCTTGTATAGGAACAGTGTTGTGAGTCTCGTGGTCTCCATCAGTGCAAAACACACAAACATTCGTCTGATCATCTCTACAGAACAGCTCCATAGGTATGTCGTGTTTCTGGCATATATAGTCCTTTATATTCTTCACAGGCTCCATCAGCTTGTGTTTCTTGAAGTTCGGGACTTCCAGATGAGGCTCCAAGTGAGTTTCACAGTAAGAGGTCTGACACACCAGACAGGACTTCAGGGCTTTCATCTTTTCATCGTCACAGATGTCACAGAGAACCTCAGATTTACTTATGCTTAACCTTTCCTGAAAGAGTTGCACGAGCTGTCTAAGTCCTGTGTTGATCTTCAAGTCAGGTCTATAACTGAATTTTTCTCTACACAATGGACAGCTGCAGTCCTGACTTTTGTCCCAGCTCTTGTTCAGGCAGCTTTTACAGAAGTTGTGTCCACATGGAGTGCTGACTGGATCAGTGAACACATCCAGACACACTGAACACTGAAGCTCTTCAGGCAGAGGACCAATAAAGAGTGAGAAAGCTGAAAAGAGCAGGAAAAAGTATATTCATCTACAGTTCCTATTTCCACTTATTTTAACATGTTTGATATACACCATGTTTTTACGCAAGTAAAAAAAAAAAACAGTCCCTCTTAGATTTAGTATAATAAACCTCAAAACTAATATTTTAAAATACTGCTATCAATTGTTTATTAGTAAGTTCATTGTTATGATTTTTGACTTACATGGAGGTGTAGGCAAACTGTTTCTCCTCGTTCTTTGTTTTGGTGATGCTGGTATGAATTCTGCCATTTTGCTTTGCTTTGATTCTCTTAAAGGAAAGATCACATTTCATTTCACAGCATAAAAATTGTCATCCTATGCTGCTCATGATTTTTCATAATTGAGCCAATCGTCTGATATTAAACCTATTCAGTAGAAATGGTAAACTTGTTCCAACACTTGAATGGTGTACTTACTGTACACTTTCAAAGCCTTAATAGCTTTTACCAGTCTAAAAAAGTGTCACAATCCTGCCACCCCCATACTCCACTCTTAAAGTCTCCTAAAAGCATCCAGTTAAACTTGGCAGAGACTATACATCTTTTCCCCACTGTCACGGTTGTACTATACAGTAAAGCTTGTGCAATGAGGATTATCAAAAAACACATATTTATTTACACAAAATAACTGGAGCCGGAGGGACAAGGGAGCCTGGCGGAGCTGGTGGGCTGATGGTCCATGGAGGAGATGAGGGAGGAGAGAGCCAACACGGAGCCTTAGCTCGGAGGCTGGAGGCGATGACAAAGGGCAATGCCTTCTGGAAGGCAATGCAGGCAGGCAGTGGCTTGAGGGTGAACTGAGGGGCTGGCTGACTGCAGCGGCACTGAAGCTGGCTGACTGGCTGCAGACGCTGGCACATGCGGAGGTGGAGAGGGCAGGTTGGGTGGGATGCAACTCACGACTCTGGAGTTACAGTTGTCGGGGATCAGCGGGGCTAGGAGACTGTCTTGAAACAGTGGACTTGGAACAGAGTCTTTGCTGTCTGGGAACAGCGGGGAGTGGTGACTTCACTTCAGAAATCTATCAGTAGCATCTCCGGGTCCAAAGACAGCTCAGCCTCAGTGGTGGGGAGGTGGGCAGGGCTCTCGCTCGGTCCCTCAACGTCCAACAGAACTCCAACTTTTGGCGATGTTGCCAGCTCACACACCTGGTCAGACGATCTGTTGAGCTCCTTCTCTGCGATGGTTATCGGCTCTGTCGCTCTTGATGGAGATGGCAATGGCTCATACACTGCAGGTGGCTCTCTGTGTGCGGTGGGCTCTGGCAAGCGCCCCCTGCTGTCAGGTGATGGTTGGTTGGTCTCTGGGTCTGGAGTGGCACTGACGAGGTCTACCTCTGAACAGAGGGTAAACGTAGATCTGTTCCTAATGCCCACTCCACATATGCAGCGAAGTTGCCTCAAGGACTATCTTTGGATGACAATGCTCTGCAGGCGGCATTCAGGCTGGTGTTGTAGAACCCACAGAGCATGTCATCCGGATAGCTGGTGGTGTTATTCGCCATTAACAGGAACAGTGTAGTATGACCCTCAAGGCTTCGTTCCCCCTGATCCAGCAGGAGGAGAAGCAATTCAGGGCGGGAGTGGGGTCCATGGAATACACAAAGGTAAAGGAAAAGAAACACTGAGGGACAAAAACACTAGAAAATAAATGGGGGAAACAAACGCCGCAACTATTACTTTGTCGGTCCGGTATTCTGTCATGGTTGTACTATGCAGTAAAGCACGTGCAATGAGGATTATCAAAAAACACATACTTATTTACACAAAAAAAACACTCACAACAGGAACTGGAACATCAAATGCAGGCAGGAGTTGTGACAATACAATACTGGGCCAAGGAATAAACTGAACTCAGGGGTACAAATACACAAGACAAGATTAAACAGATTACAAACAGGGGTGTGACACAGGTGGAACTACTGAAACTAACAAATGGTGGGAAAACTGAACAAAGGAATCGCATGACATAACAGATTGCACATGGAACACATGACAGGTAAACAAAGGATCGTGACACCTACACCCTATTGTAGATTTGTCAAAAGTACCAACATTGGGACCAATCAGTACTGAAATTTAATTAATGTCACAGCATTCCCTGCTTACATTTTGAGTGCTGTTGAGTGAATTCTTGAACACCGCTAATTGCCCATTCACAAGCTCAAAAGATATGACTGTTATTGGCTACAATGACCATTGCACAGGAAGAGTATGCAGGTACTTGACTGGCCTCCCTGCAGTCCCGACCTGTCTCCAATAGACAATGTGTGGCACATTTTGAAGCCCAAAATGCGACAACGAAGACCCTGTACTGTTGCCCACCTTAAGACTTGTTTGCAGGAAGAATGGGACAAAATTACACCTGAAATACTTCAGTCCCTAAAGGTCTTTTAAGTGTTGTGAAAATGAATGGCAACATTACAAAGTGGTAAATGCTTTACCGTTCCAACTGAAATGTGTTGCAAGAACCAAAATTGGAATATGTGTTTATTTCGAAAAAAGTACATTTAATTAAAAAATAACCCATCGGTTAGTGCTACCTACTGTATATTGTACTGTATATTTTACTGTACGAAAACAATTTGCATATAAAATATAGACATGTTAATGAATTCAGCAACATCTGCTCTCGAAAGAGACAAAGCATTTCATTCAGATGCTCTGTGACTGATTTTCTGATTTTTAGAAAAAGAAAAAAAAGCAACATTTACAATGTAAAATTAAATGAATCTTCGATGGGTGAATACAGAAAAAGTATTAAAGTGTAACATTATATTATCATTTAACATAATATGTGGTATATGCAAGTTACTCAAAATCCCTAATTTTTAAACCTTAATTTTTTTTTCTCTTGCTAAAAAGAAGATATTTTAAAGAATGTTAGTTGCTGGCACCCATTAACTTCCATAATATCCATAATAACTTCCATAATATTACATAATTATCATTTTTGGGTGAACTATCCCTGTAACATTATATATATTTATATTAGGCAATGCATACACTGGTTTCGTTTTCTAATTGGATTAATATGGTCAGAATCAGATATGAAAGTGAGACAAGAGAGGATCAAGATTAGAGTTCGGCCATGACATTAATATCTTTTAAAACAGATGTTGTTTGCAAACATTGCAGTCACAACTGAAATTGGATTTTCATTTCAATAAGGATTAATTCAGCATTACTAACCTGCACCATTGGTCTATTACACACTGAAGCAGAGGATTATTTTATTTCTGGTTCTTAGTTCATGTTCAGTGTTTCTCAATTAATCCCATGTATAAAAGTAAGACATATCTCGAATCCCAAGTTATCAAGTATGTCAAAATTTAATTCAAGTCTATTTTGAAGAATCCATTAGGTGTATCCTCCATCCAGTTACCCACAGAATTTTTTTGCAAACAATCCAGTTCTCCCATTGCAAATTCTGAATAAAACTACTTAAAGTAACTACAGTGCTTCATGCCCCTGATGAAGCACAATCATCTTCATTTGGATGTTATACATCTATTAGATCTCCGCATAACTCAGGGGTTTCTTTTGGTTGTAAAAGGCCTAAATGATTAGTGAAGGGCATTTACTTCACTCAAAAGTAATCTCTTGTGCAAGAACCATCGATGTTTGTTCTTGAGCATCAAGCAGGTATGGTGGAGCTTCTGTTTATGTTTGCTTACCAAAGTCAATTTTTATGTTTGCTTACCAAAGCCTTCCTTACCTGTTAGACACACATACATCAGTCCTAAAGCTGAACTCATGTTTACATTTTATGGTTAATTTATTCATAAACCAAACTCAGATTTACCCTTTTATTCTCATTTCATTCGCTATACAGTATGGCAGATTTTCATAGAGTCAAAACTTAACATGTCTAAAATATTTTATTTGGATCAAATATTTTAATATGTTAAATAAAATAGAACTTGTTACATTTGCAATGTGTAAATGTCTGATTTACAAAACAAATCAATAAAATGTTCATAAAAAGATCTGTAGAGCAACAATAAGTCTGTTTAATGTTTTTAAAACCATACAAAACAAAAATAGTCTACATATAGTATCTATGAAATTACAATCAAAAGTATATGAATTATAGATTTGTTTGTATTTTATATGAAATATAAATAACTTTCAGAAAAATAAATAGCATTTTTTGTTGTTTTTGTTTTTCATGAAATTTAGATTCTTAGTTCAAAATAATCTTTTACCCGGGATGTAAATTTATTAACTGAAATTAACAGGTGAGATGATCAATGGAGCTGAATATTTACCTTCTTCATAGAGACATGGGCTGAAGAAAGGATGGAGTTTCTCAGACTGGAAAAACAAAGACTGACCAGTGTAAGAGTACATGTGAGATCTGGACTCCACATCATAGAAGGAGACCAGACCCTCCTCATAATCCACAAACACCCCCACTGTCTGTGGCTTCACTCTCAGAGAGAGCGGGACACAAGGACAAGCCCAATATCTATTCTTTTTTCTCAGAGCCACTGTCCAAAATCCATCCTGAGGACTCATTATGATTCTTCCCTTTCTGTTAACTGATCCTTTGGCCACTCCTACATCCCACTCAGTCTTTCCTTTCACCTCCACCTCAAAATAAAATGTTCCTGAGGAAAATCCTTCTTTCCCCAGGACACAGACAAAATCATCAAACCTCTCTGGGTTGTTTGGGATATTTGGATTAATATCTCCATCTTTCACTTGTTTCCTGTCATCAGAAAGGATGAGACATGGATGAGCTGTATCAGGATCTAGAGTCACATTCACTGAGAAACAGAGAGAGAGAGATCAGAGAGTATGAATCACATCTTCACAAACAAATCACTTCATATGTTTATGTTTGTAAGCTATAATAGTTTGTGGAATTATTACTGTGTGATTGAACAGATCAGTCACTGTACCTGCATACTGCTGCATCCTCCTCAACACTGTGGAGACAAATAATAAAAACAGATGAAGATATCTTAACATTCATGTATTGTACTAAAAGCGAAGTTTAATGTACATGTCTGTGCTGATGTTGTTGCTGGTGAGTGTTACTTATCTTGTTAAATTAAATGGCTTGTTAACAAATAAATGCATGTGCAAACCAATTACCATATTACCTGACATCATTATCCTATTAACTGAATTTCAAGTTAAGAGAACTTTCCACATTAAAAAAATAATAATAATTCCACCTAAATGAACAAAAACGGGGAGGAACCACAAAAGACCCAAGAGCAGTTGGTAGGCACAAAAAAGCAGCCATAAAGATGGTCCACAGAGGAGCTGAGGAAGAGATAAGCCATGGAGATGTGGATGACTTTACCAGGGAGCTGACTGGCAAAGATAAAGCTAATGGTAGTGAAGATGAGGAAATGGAGAGCAAGGCAGAGTTGACAGCTCAAGAGTCTGTAATAGGGATTTGAAAGTCTACAGTGAAGCTAGTGAAACTGACGACAATAATGGAGCTGGATAGAGTGAGAGGCACAATGATGGATGAAACAAACTGTGGAGCGGTCTTGATCTCTGACCAAGGTAGAGGTGGAAGGATGAAGGAGCCTGGTGGAGATGGTGGTATGATGTTGTGCTAATGGGAGCATGGAGCCAGTGTGGTGCCATTGGGTCGGAGGGATGAGGTGGAGTCTATAGCTTAAAGGCTGGAGGTGGGAACGGAGGGTCCTCATGACCAGATGGTGCTGACTAATGGAAGTACTGATGATAATACTCACTTCCAGGTGTAGTTGGCTAAGGGCGAGTTGAGGGAATTACAATGGGAAGTGATGACATGGCTAGAAGAATGGCTGACCAGAGTAGACCCAGGAAGCCAAGGAGACAAGTAGCTGGGTGGGACCACTTGAGACTTAGGGGACAAAGGATGTGGATAGCTGGAAGGGACCAGCAGAGACTCTGAAGACTCAGGAAGCCAAGGAGACAAGTAGCTGGGTGGGACCACAGGAGACTTAGGGGACAAAGGATATGGATAGCTGGAAGGGACCAGCTGAGACTCTGGAGATGAAAAGGACCAGGAGCTGGGCTGGACCAGCAGAGACTCAGGGGATAAAAGAGACCAGGAGTTGGTTGGGACCAGCAGAGACCTGGGAAGCAAAGGAGACCAGGAGCTTGGCAGGACCAGCGGATACTCAGAGGATGAAGTAGATAGAGCTGGGGCAGACGAGCAGAGACTCAGGGGATGAAGGAGATGGAGAGCTGGGGAGGACCAGCATAAACTTAGGGGATGAAGTAGATAGAGCTGGGGCAGACCAGCAGAGACTCGGGGGATGAAGGAGATGTAGAGTTAGAGAGGACCAATGGAGACTCAGAAGATAGAGAGCTGAGGAAAACCAGTAGAGACTCATAGAGTGAAGGAGATGGAGAGCTAGAGAGGACATGTGGAGACTCAGGGGATGAAGGAGAACTGGGCCAGAAGGAAGGAAGGAACGAACTGGGATGAAGGAAGGGATGAAGGAACTGGGCCAGAACTGGGGGGACTCTAGGGATGAAGGAGTTTGAGAGCTGAGGAAGGCCTGCAGAGATTCTGGGAATAAAAAATGGACAGCTGTGTTGGACCAGCGGGCACAGAAGAAGCAAGAATCCCTCATTTAGAGAGTCAAAATAAAGAAGGACTCACTGATAAAGGCAATTGGCTCATTTGAGATAATGCCAAACATCTCAATTTGATTATGGACGAGAAAAGAGGATATCAAGAAATTGCAGCCAAACTACTGGTAGTATACTGTGCTATATTTACATGTACTTAGTCAAAGTTACAGTCAGCCTGTAGATATGGACAGGCTTGCATGGGACTGCTCTCTGAGGCTGACTACATAGAAACTGCACAGCATGCAGGAAGGTGGTTAGGTTTGCAAGTTTGATCAATTACTTTGTATGGTCCTTGAGGGAGCAATATCTTTGCTCCAAGCAAAGGAGATGGTGGCTGGACACACAAATGTTTAACACTGGACAAGATACTGAGAAAACTGGGGAACTTAACTGCAAGAGGAAACAACCAAGAAACAACAGGTGTACAAACTAGTCAAATTATTAAAAATGAGACAAAGTATACATGTGACAGATAGTTACTGTCACAATAAAATGTGTATACTGTGTTTTATATTGACTTACCAGCTTCACTTAGTTTCTTGTCTAGAGTTTCCTGCAGTTGAGTCAGAGCAGTCCTCAGCATCTCCACACTCACATCAGTGTTTATACTGATCTCAGACCAGTTCCTGCTGTTTGGTGGGCTGCATATGGATGGGTAAATCTACAGCAGGAGAGAGGAGAAATCATTCAGCAGGAGGAGTGTGAGTGTTGTCCTGTGATGTGAGCAGACAGAGAGACACTGACCTGTAGGAGCTGGAGGTGATCCTCAGTGTGTAAGAGATGATCCAGTTCAGAGTTTCTCATCTTCAGCTCAGTGATTTCCTGCTGCAGCTCTTGAATCAGCTCTTCATCCTGTTTCTCTGCTGCTTTCTGCTTTTCCTCTATCATCTCCAGCAGCTCGGCCTGACATCTCTCAATGGAGCGCAGCAGATCACTGAAGAGCTCAACAGTGGATGCTTTCTCTTGTGCTGTGTTTTTCTGAAAAATACAGTTATATTTTATAAAGAGAAATCTAAACTTCATCCATCAAATATTGAATCAACTCACTTTTCTGTGTTCTGCTAATTGTTTGATGTCTTGAATCTTCTTGATTCTGTCCTCGATCATCTGCTGTACATCTCTCTGAGTCTTTATCATCTGAATCTACAGTATATACAGACAGAAACACACACATATTTAATTACTCATTGAGGATTTTACATCTTCCAACAGAAGATCTTGTTTGAATATTTAAAACCAAATGATTGAAGTTTTCCTGTTGTGAGTAACTCATGCCTTTTTCTCTTTACTCTCCTCCTCTAGAGGAACAGTGTTGTGAGTCTTGTGGTCCCCATCAGTGCAAAACACACAAACACATGCCTGATCAACTCTACAGAACAGCTCCAGAGGTATGTCGTGTTTCTGACATATATATTCTTTTATATTCTTCACAGGCTCCATAATTTTGTGTTTCTTGAAGTTCGGGACTCTCAGATGAGGCTCCAGGTGAGTTTCACAGTAAGAGGTCTGACACATCAGACAGGACTTTAAGGCTTTCATCCTTCTCCCGTCACAGATGTCACAGAGAACCCCAGATATTCGCAGGCTATACCTTTCATCAAAAAGTTTCACAATGTCTCTAAGTGTTGTGTTGGTTTTGAGCTTGTGTCTTTTACTTAATGTTTCACTACACAATGGACAGGTGCAGTCCTGACTGTTCTCCCAGCTCTTGTTCAGGCAGCTCTTACAGAAATTGTGCCCACATGGAGTGCTGACTGGATCAGTGAACAAATTCCGACACACTGAACAGTGAAGCTCCTCAAACAGAACACTACTGGAGGATGCCATAGCTGAAAAGATAAGAAATAATAATGAAAATATATCACCTACTATAGTTCTTATCTTCCGATAATAGATAGGCTACTGATGTTCTATTTTTAACATTAACTCACATCTTAGGAAAAAACATGGGCAGATGAAAATTGTTCTAAGCAAGTGTAACCCACCGGTCTTACACTACCCACTCACTCCAAGCTGGGATCAAACCACTCACTCCAAGCTGGGATCAAACCAACAATTTCAAACCAACAATTGCATGGGAGTCGATGGCCTTTAGCATCGGTTGCTAGAGCACCTTTTGAGATCAGGGGACTGAGGTTTTACCTGCACAGCATTTCACTAACTGGCCTCCGTTACACTCGCCCCCTAAACCTCACTCCCATCAGGGTCACGGCACCAATGTAACCCACTTGTCCTACACCACCCACTCGCTCCGAGCTGGGATCGAACCGGTGATTCTTTGCATGGGAGTTAGTTGCTCTAACAAGGAGGCTAATGAGATACTGTTACCTGAACAGCATCTTACTAGCTGGCCTCCGTTACGCGTCCCGTTACAGCTGGCCTATCTTTACACATTAAAGATTTCAACTTTGTAAAATGGAGTGTTATCTTGCAGGAAGTAGCCATCACTATACGAGTTTCACTATGGTCATAAAAGATGACCAGGGTTAGCAGAAAAATTTAGGTAGGCTGTGTCACACAGTTCGATGCAAGACACAGCAAAAACAAGAGAACATATTTGGTATACAGGGCCCAAAGTGTGCCTATAAAATATTCCCCACACAATTACACAGAGCCATCGATTCAAAGCAGGATGGATCCATGCTTTTATGTTGTTTACATCAAATTCTGTTTTAACCATCTGAATATTATGGTGGCAATGCAATCTAATATGACCAATGCAATCATAAAATGTTCCAGTGCCACATACTGTTTTAACGGGAGGACGTACAATCTGAGCGATAGCACATAGCCAGAACACAACAAATCAACTGAAGCAACAAAATTACTACAACTGTAGAACTACAAACTTCTGGTCCACATACAATATCAACGATTATTGACTTAGATTATGGTATTTCCATACTCTGCTCTCTGTACTGGTGATGTTGGTTAATATTCAACTGTTCCTTTTTCAGGAATATTAAAAGCATTTCATTTCACATCATTAACCCCCACTCCACCCCTCCCCGACGTTAAATACTCTGAAGCAACACAAATCACTCTCTCTATTAAAACCTAGTATTTTAGTTTTACTGTGAATTATAAAAAATAGAACTTTTAATACTTAGTAAACAAACTAATAATATTTAGCTTGTGCTTTAATCTGACATTTTTCAATTCTACACACTCTTCTGAATTATATTACAAGACAATTATTTCCACAACTTACCTGTGAGTGAATTTCAAGCGTTCACAGAGTATTTAATGAGATTGTATTTTAAAAGACGGTTGTTCAGTAGCCGTGCCTTCAGCCATGCCAGACTTCAAACTTTGACCTCGTATCGTGTCTTAATGTGCAGTTGTAAATGTGATTTGATATGGACTTTAGTTGAGCTTGGTTTCTTGTAGTCAGGTTATAGTTTTCTTGCCAATGACTGTTACCTCTTCAGCTTTTCCAGTCACTTCTTTTAAAGGGATAGTACACCCAAAATGAAAATTACCTCATCATTTATTCTCCCTTATATGGTTTTAAACATTTGAGTATGTATTTTTTTCTGTTGAACAAAAGACATTGAACAAAAGACTAAAAATAAAGGGAAGTGGGGGCAACTATGAAAGTCAATGGATGCCAGAAACCAGCATTTTTCAATATATCATCTTTTATGTTCAACAGAAGAAAGAAACTGTAACAGTTTTTTTGGGTGAACTAACCCTTTAAGGTGTAAAAACTTTAAATTATTAGTCATATTTTTGGGGATGGGGCGTCACGGTGGCACAGTGAGTAGCACAATCGCCTCACAGCAAGAAGGTCACTGGTTCAAGCCTTGGCTGGGTCAGTTGGCATTTCTGTGTGGAGTTTGCATGCTCTCCCCGTGTTAGCGTGGGTTTCCTCCGGGTGCTCCGTTTTCCCCACAGTCCAAAGACATGACCTATAGGTGAATTGGGTAAGCTAAAAATGTCCGTAGTGAATCAGTGTGTATGGATGTTTCCCAGTGATGGGTTGCAGCTGGAAGGGCATCCGCTGCGTAAAACATATGCTGGATAAGTTGGCGGTTCATTCCGCTGTGGCGACCCCAGATTAATAAAGGGACTAAGCTGAAAAGAAAATGAATGAATTTTTTGGGATTTGTGTTTCTTTTTAATTTATAACAATATAACTCAACTACAGGGCGGTGCAGTGGCGCAGTGGGTAGCGCTGTTGCTTCACAGCAAGAAGGTCGCTGGTTCGAGCCTCGGCTGGGTTAGTTGGCATTTCTGTGTGGAGTTTGCATGTTCTCCCTGTGTTGGCGTGGGTTTCCTCCTGTTTCTCTGCTGCTTTCTGCTTCTCCTCCATCATCTCCAGCAGCTCGGCCTGACATCTCTCAATGGAGCGCAGCAGATCACTAAAGAGCTTAACAGTGGACGCTTTTTCTCGCTTTGTGCTTTTCTTAAATATACAGTTAATTTCTCATTAATAAGTATTCTCTACAGTACCAAATAAAACCATTATTTGAGAAATATTGAATAACTTCAACTCACTTTTCTCAGTTCTGCTGAGTGTTTGATGTCTTGAATCTTCTTGATTCGGTCCTGGATCATCTGCTGCACTTCAGATTTACTCAACCTTTACTTAAAGCGCTGCACAAATTGTCTAAGTGTTGTGTTGATATTTGATTTTGGGTCTTTTACTGAATGTTTCACTACAGATTGGACAATTCTGACTCTTGTCCCAGCACTAATTTAGACAGCTTTTACAGAAGTTGTGTCCACATGGAGTGCTGACTGGATCAGTGAACACATCCAGACACACTGAACACTGAAGCTCATCAGACAGAGGACTCCTGGAGGATGACAGAGCTGAAAATATGAGAAATTATGAAAATTTATTATTTGCAGGTCAAATAATGTGAAATGTATTAGACATTGGGTAATACAGTGCAAATTTCAAATACTTGATCACTTGTATGTATCATTAAAAGGGTAAACTATTTTATTGCCATCATAAATGCCATCATCAAGCATGAAAATATTAAGATTTTAGGAACTGATCAAGCTGGGAAAAGTGCTGTTGGACAACCATTTGAACAGACAGATTATTAGATTGCATGGAATAATAATTGATATTAAGAGAATATTGTTACCAAAGTTAAATTCTCAGTAGTAAAACTACATATTAACAATAAGAGCTATTTGCTTAGTTTTTTTTCTCTAGCTTTTATTACTTACATTGGCAAATCTGATCAATACTCCTTGTCCGTTTTAGCTTTGATGATGATGGTAAAGATTCTGCCATCCTCTTATTCTCTTCAAGCCTATAAGAAAACATTTCATTTCACATTATGAATCTACCCTCAGTTACCCTCAAATTAGGTAGGCCGAAGTAATACTTTGAATACTGGTAAATGGCAACGTAATCTCACTGCAATTCAGAATTTTTTTAATTAGTGGCTAATTCGTATGAATTTACAATCACATTCATACATTAGCACGATTTGCTCAAGCCAAAACGAGTGGTAGATTTCAGGGGAAAATATCATTTAAAAAAAATAATATGATTATGTTTTCGTGCAAATGAATTAGCCACTTTTCCAACAATATGTAAAATACTTAGCCTACGTTTTCTCATGGGATAATAGAATCAGAATCAGAAAGAGCTTTATTGCCAGGTATGTTCACACATACGAGGAATTTGTTTTCGTGACAGAGCTTCTACAGTGCAACAGAATTACAGAGACAGGACAAAAAACAGATAATAAATATATTTTAAAAATAAAAGTAATAGTGAATGCAAATATACAAATTGACAAGTGTATGTACAGGTATATTACTATATACAACGTTATATGGCAGCTGTTATGTGCAAATTGGCATGTAAAGTATGTTGTTAAATAAGTGTTTATGTGTATAAAAAGTGTATAGCAAGTAGTGATGTTTGTTCCATAATTACTATCATCAAGTGTTCATGAGATGGATTGCCTGAGTTTCTGTGTCGGGCTGTTCTGGTGCACAGTGCTCTGTAGCGTCGACCAGAAGGTAAAAGTTCAAAGAGGCAGTGTGCTGGGTGTGAGGGGTCCAGAGTGATTTTGGCAGCCCTTCTGCTTGCTCTGGATAAGTACAGTTCTTGGAGAGTAGGGAGGGTTGTACCAGTGATTCGCTCAGCAGTCCGAACTATTCGACGTAGTCTTCGGAGGTCGGATTTGGTAGCTGAGCTAAACCAGACAGTTATTGAAGTGCAGAGGACAGATTCAATGATGGAAGTGTAGAACTGTTTCAGCAGCTCCTTTGGAAGGTTGAACTTCCTCAGCTGACGAAGGAAGTAATAAGCGTGGAAATACCAACAGACGAGGCCTAGAAATTAGAAGATACGAATGATTTTTGCCTAGTGGAAAGGTAGACAAGTAAAAAAATGAAAACTCTGACGAAATCCACCTGAACCAAATAGGCTACTGAACACAAACACTGGGAAGAAACCGAAACCGAGACACAGCACATGCTAGTGATGGGAGCTACTGTTTTAAAGCGTTTGAAACAGCATATTCTAGGGACACCTGCTGGTCAAAACCGTGTAAATGCAACAAAAATTCAGGCAAAACATTCATTAGTTTACTTTTTCAAACATTTTTCGAACTTTAAGTTTAAAGTATAACCTATAAATGAACTTAATATCTAATATAATTTTCCAATAATTTTTCAAGGCTTGGAGCCCCTAAGCAATTCCAGCCATGGGGCCCAAAAGTTCTAAAATGCACCTTTTGCACTTTAATTTATTTTTAATTGATTTATTTTTCAGTTTTTCTTCTTATATCACTCAATCACTCCTTTTTGACATTTTGTGTTAATGCAAAATAATAATAACAACATGTAAAGCAACTTTTTTAATGATTTGTTTTCGTAAAATGAACGAATGTTTTGTTGTTTGTTTTGTTTGATATTTTGTTTTTAAAACTAAATCTTTATCTAATTTGACTGCTGGACTTCTCCATGATTGAGGGTGGGGGATATATTTGCGCAGATGTAATAAATATTAAACTTTTATTTTTTTAGACACTCATCATACAAAATATGATAGAAAATGATGTTATATATAATTTATAGGTATAATTTATACTTTTAGGTATTTATTTGGGGACCCTCAGATTTCCTGGGGCCCTAAGCGACTGCTTATCTTGCTTATTGGTTAAATCCGGCCCTGATAGTAAGCTTATGAAGCCCACATAAAAAAAATAAAAAAATAAAAAATAGTGATCCATCAGATCCTATAGGTCGGTAGTTTATATAGGTCGGTAACAATTAATTTTGTCAGGGTAAAATAACACAGAATCGAACATTAATACATCCAATAATTAATACTGCCAATCACAATTGTCAATCATGATAACATGCCCTATTTTTTAGCATCAAATAACTGTGTAAAAACATGTCACAAAAATGAACACCTGAACCTATGTCAGCGTGATAATGACCAAAACTATTCAATTCAATTCAATTCTACATAGTAGCTGTAGAATGTGTATCTTAAAAGAGAAAAAGAAGAAGAGAGATGTAGAATGTGTGTGTATCTTACATGTTTATGAGAACTGCAAGTTTGGTAATGGACATGTGGGGGCAGGAGTGAGTAAAGTAAGGACATTTGGGGATTGCAGGGTAGGGCATGAGGAAGGATTCAGTAAAAAAAAAATCATGCAAACATTATAACACACAGTAGCTAAAAGCAGATTCACCCTACTTTCAGTGAACATTTGGAATTTCTAATTTATTCCCATCTTGAGTGATCTGTTTGTATTCAGTGAGCATATCTACAATGTAATACAGACCTGGGCATTTTACGACCCTCAGACCACATGTGGCCCACTGGACATCGGCCTGCATGAAGTATCAACATTCGTTCATTCATTCATTCATTTTCCTTCACCTTAATCCCTTTATTTATCAGGGGTCGCCACAGTGGAATGAACCACCAACTATTCTAGCATATGTTTTACAGTGGATGCCCTTCTAGCTGCAACCCAGTACTGGGGAACACCCATACACACTCATTCACGCACACTCATACACTACGGACAATTTAGTTTATTCAATTCATCTATAACGCATGTCTTTGGACTGTGAGAGAAAATGGAGCACCTGGAGGAAACCCACACAAACACGAGAGAACATGCAAACTCTACACAGAAATGCTAACTGACGCAGCCGGGACTCGAACCAGCAACCTTCTTGCTGTGAGGCGATAGTTATATACAACATTATATACCTAATGCTTGACTACTTAGGATAGCAAAATCAGACTAGCTGACATCTACAGTATACCTAATTTGAAATATCAAATCATTTCAATTAGTAAAATCAAGAATTTCACTTTGATGATGAATTTGTCTGAGTGAATGTTTGTGGAGTTTTGATCAAGTTATCTTACTTGAACAGCATTACTACAGATGGTAGGACAACTGAATTGATGAAAGGACAGATGGATTGGTTGACAAATAGACAGAAAGAGAACAGAACTGAAATGTGACTTCAGTCATTTAAAGGCACAATACGTAATACTTTTTTTTATTAGAATACCCAAAAACCACTAGAACAGTGTTACATATTTCACTGATTTATGCACTTACATCATCCCAAATGTTTGGAAAGAATGTTCCAGAGAAATAAGCCATTTTAACTAATGACATAGGCCGTGTCCTGTGTCGTTATGCTAATAATACCACAGACCCTCAATTTCTGGTTTGGTTTTTATAGAAAACATTTACATTTCACATTTAGTCATTTAGCAGACGCTTCTGTCCAAAGCGACTTGCAATAGAGGAGGCATTCAGCAATTCAACAAGAAGAGGCAATACACACAAGAAGTGCTAGTTATACAAAGTAACTTGTTTGTGCTCAGACAATTTAGTGCTAGAGTAAGAGTGCTAGAGTTATTGTTTTTAGTGTGCAAAAAAGTAAGTGAAAAAGATCTGTTAGACATATGTACATCAGTCCTGAATTCATCAATTGACAATCATATCAGTAAAATCATCAAAACTACTAAATTATCACTTCACATTTAGACCATAATGTGAACATTTATACACTCACCGGCCACTTTATTAGGTACACCTTACTAGTACTGGGTTGGGACCCCCTTTTGCCTTCAGAACTGCCTTAATCCTTCGTGGCATAGATTCAACAAGGGACTGGAAATATCCCTTAGAGATTTTGGTCTATATTGACATGATGGTATCACACAGTTGCTGCAGATTTGTCTGCTGCACATCCATGATGCGAATCTCCCGTTCCACCACATCCAAAAGGTGCTCTATTGGATTGAGTTCTGGTGACTGTGCCCTTTGAGTACAGTGAACTCATTGTCATGTTTAAGAAACCAGTCTGATTGGTACTAATGGGCCCAAAGTGTGCCAAGAAAATATCTTCCACACCATTACACCACCACCACCAGCCTGAACCGTTGATACAAGGCAGGATGGTACCATGCTTTCATATTGTTGACGCCAAATTCTGACCATACCATCTGAATGTCGCAGCAGAAATCCAGACTCATCAGACCAAGCAACGTTTTCCCATCTTCTATTGTCCAATTTTGGTGAGCCTGTACGAATTGTAGCCTCAATTTCCTGTTCTTAGCTGACAGGAGTGGCACCCGGTGTGGTCTTCTGCTGCTGTAGCCCATTCGTCTCAAGGTTCAACGTGCTGTGCGTTCAGAGATGCTCTTCTCTGGCCATTCTCCTCTGACATCAACAAGGCATTTGCGCCTACAGAACTGCCGCTCACTGGACATTTTCTCTTTTTCTGAACATTCTCTGTAAACCTTAGAGATGGTTGTGCGTAAAAATCCCAGTAGATTAGCAGTTTCTGAAATACTCAGACCAGTCCGTCTGGCACCAACAACCATGCCACGTTCAAAGTCACTTAAATCACCTTTCTTCCCCATTCTGATGCTCGGTTTGAACTGCAGCAGATCGTCTTGACCATGTCTACATGCCTAAATGCATTGAGTTGCTGCCATGTGATTGGCTGATTAGAAATTTGCGTTAACGAGCAGTTGGACAGATGTACCTAATGAAGTGGCCGGTGAGTGTATATTTCATCCAATAAATAAAGGAAAAAAATAATGAACGAAAAAACAATAATAATAATAATAATAATAATATTATCCCATATATTACAATAAAAACCATTTCTTTACAATTTTTTAGCCAGATTAATGAGTTCATTTCACTGATTTTGCAGCCAAATGGTGTAATTGCAGGATGTACCAGCAGGAGCTAACATGATCACAACATGAACCTTGATTAAAAAATATGCATAATTACTATTTTCAGATCCCTTGTTTAAAAACTTGTTAAAATATCCTTAGTACCTCTGAGGTGTAAATTTATGTACTATAATTAACAGGTGAGATGATCAGTGGTACTGAATGTTTAGCTTTACTGGTGAAACATGCACAAAAATATGGATAAACCCTATTAATAAAAGACTGTCCAGTGAAAGAGAAGATATGAGATCTGGAATCCACATTGAAGAAACAGACCAGACCATACTCATAATCCACAAACACACCAACCTTCTGTGGCTTTACATTTAGAAAGACCGCTGGATCAGCACAGGCCCAGTATTGCTCTCCTTTCATCAGAGCCACACACCAGTGTCCATTCTGAGGACTCAATGTGATTTTTCCTTTCCTGTTAATTGTTTCTCTGACCACTCCTAAACTCCACTCAGTCTTTCCCTTCACCTGCACCTCAAAATAAAATCTCCCTGAGGAGAATCCCTCTCTTCCTAGGACCGAAGGGCAATGATCAAACCTCTCTGGGATATCTGGGAGGTCTTGATATATGTCTCCTTGTATCATTTGTTTTCCATCATCAGACAGGACGAGTTCTGGATGAGCTGTATCACGATCCAGAGTCACATCCACTTAGAGTGAGAGATCAGATAATAAAATGAATTATTATTACATTATTACAATAGAAAGACTTTCATATGTCTAATATTTAATAACATCTTTTGTATAGGCAAGCAACGTATTGAGAGTTTTAATGTTTGTGAAAGTATTATCATGTGAGTGAACAGATCAGTCATTGTACCTGCATACTGCTGTATCCTCCTCAACACTGTAAAGACAAAAAGTAATAACAGATGATGAAGAGATCTTAACATTCAAGTCCTTCAAGAGATGTGGTGCTCTAATTGCGGTAATTATGAAATTTGGCACATATATTGGGGTATTTCCCAATAGAACCAACTTTGGGGGTATGAGTTAAAGATGACAAAGAAGAGTTTTCATTCTGGAAGTGAACTATTTTTATTAGGTCACATTAAAGCCATTTTAACTAGTGACATGGGTCTTGTTCCGTGTCACCATGATAATGACATCACACAGCCTTGATTTTAGTTTTGTAGAAAACAGGGAAACACCAAAGACGCTTTAATGTGTTGTGTGTTTTTTTAGGTCTTCATCTCATCGAACAAGCTTTTTGTGTTGATGCCTTTTTTTAATAGTTTACTAATGACCGTGAGTGTTTTGCATGCTGCTTATGCACCCTGCATGCCTTGCGTTTTTGCCGTTGCGCTCTGTGCGCATGCAGTTGAGAAAAGTCAACTCTAAGCGGAAAAAGCGTGCTACATTAGTTGTGTCTTTTTCATTCTCCAGTCAAACTAAAGCAGAGGTAGGGTTTTCGTTGAGTTGACAGCAGTGTTTCTGTTGTCAAGATGACTACAGAGACTTTTAAAGATGAAGGAGAGACTTGGGGTCGCAGTTTCGAGTTATCCGGAGCTGTATGACTTCACTAATCTTGAATATCACAATATTATTAAATATTACAATTATAACAATATCAACAGCAATGCTTGCTCACAATATGCAACTGATTCAGTTGTTGCCTAGTAACATAAAAAGCACACTGCACATCTTTTTTTTCTTGTCAACAAAACAGGCAGTGCGGTGTACCTTGCGTTCTCAAAACGGAAAAGTGCATTCAGAGTGAACGGTCCCTTAGACTGCACAGAGCAACATTATAACAGAACCTTAAAATGCATTTAGAATGATAAAATAACTCAGCTTTTTCTCCATGTGATCATGAGTGGAAGAATAGGAAGTGGAGGACTGTGGCTTAATAAAATCTCTGTGTCACGCAATAGTATCTGGATGCAGACTTGCATATGCAAGCTGAGACACACAGTCTTAGACATGCAATGTCAGACCCAATGCACTCAATGGAGCTAGTGACGTCACTGTAATGGGTAGGGTTAGTGGCGGTGTTAGGTGTGCGCATTAAAAGCATTTCATGCAGCTCAGCTTGCATCTGCACCCGGTCTGCATCCAGACCCTTCTCGCGTCACACTCATCTCTCATCAGCAATTGCTTCAGTGCTCTTGTTTCACTTCAATGAACTCACTTACTCTGCTTCATACTTTCATGATAATAAGTTTTTAATACTTTTTCTTGTAGGAGGAAGACCACAACTCCACTAATTCCGCACTCAGTCATGGCGTCATCAAACTAAGCCTTTGTTTGTTGTGAATGCATGCCCTCTAGTGGCAAAAAGATTTGAAAAATACAGCATTTGTTTATTTATTAGTTCATTTGAAAAATACAGTATTCTGTTTATCCATTACTCCTTCAGAATTTGACTAGCATGAAAGTATGATCAGATGATCTTTGGACAAAAAAATTACTGACCCAATTTTCATATTTATATTTGTTAAATAGTTGTACCACTAAGAAGCTGATTGTAAAAAATGGTTCAGATGTTTCTGTTTCTCTGCAATACTTGCAATGTCAAATTTGTGAACAGCACCATCTACACTGTAAAAACCGCTGGGTTCCACACAACTAAAAGTTACTCTTAAATACCCAGTTTGTCTCATACATTTTTATACAATAATATAATTTGATTAATATAATAATTTTAGTGTTGTATTTGATAGTAACCAACCAGTTTGACTGAGTTTTTCATCCGATGTTTCCTGCAGTTGAGTCAGAGCTCTCCTTAGAGTCTCCACACTCACGTCAGGCCAGTTCATGCTGTGTGAAGGGCTGCATATGGATGGGTAAGTCTACAACAGGAGAGAGTAGAAATCATTCAGCAGAAGGAGTGTGAGTGTTGTCAGGTAAAGTGAGCAGACAGAGGGACACTAACTTGTAGGAGCTGAAGGTGATCGTCAGTGCTTGAGAGATAATTCAGGTCAGAGTTTCTTATCTTCAGCTCAGTGATTTCCTGCTGCAGCTCTTGAATCAGCTCTTTATCCTGTTTCTGAAATATACAGTTATATTTTCTTAAGAGAAATCTAAACATCATATGTCAAAAATATTGAATATCTTCAAATCACTTTTCTGAGTTCTGCCAAGTGTTTGATGTCTTGAATCTTCTTGTCTCTGTCCTGGATCATCTTCTGCATGTCTCTCTGAGTTTTTATTAACTGAGTCTACAGAGGGAAACACAGACACATTTGATAACTCAATGAGGACTTTGCTTTGAGGGAAACATTTTTTTTTCATTATTATTAGTATCTCTCACCTTTTTTACTTTACTCTCCTCCTCTAGAGGAACAGTGTTGTGAGTCTTGTGGTCTCCATCAGTGCAAAACACACAAATACACATCTGATCATCTCTACAGAACAGCTCCAGAGGTCTCTCGTGTTTCTGACATATATATTCTTTTATATTCTTCACAGGCTCCATCAATTTGTGTTTCTTGAAGTTCGGGACTCTCCGATGAGGCTCCAGGTGAGTTTCGCAGTAAGAGGTCTGACACACCAGACAGGACTTCAGGGCTTTCATCTTTCTCCCATCACAGATGTCACAGAGAACCCCAGATATTCTTAGGGTCAACCTTTCCTTAAAGTGTTGGGCAAGCTGTCTCAGCCCTGTGTTGATCTTCAAGTCAGGTCTATCACTGAATCTTCCTCTACACAATGGACAGTAGCAGTTCTGACTGTTCTCCCAGCTCTTGTTCAGGCAGCTCTTACAGAAGTTGTGTCCACATGGAGTGCTGACTGGATCAGTGAACACATCCAGACACACTGAACACTGAAGCTCCTCAAACAAAGGACCCCTGGAGGAAGACAGAGCTGAAGAGAAAACATACCAATATATCATCTCCTGTGCTGATGTTCCTGATGCTGATGTTCCAACTATATATGTTAATATTAAGGGTCACACGTTATAGTATCTTTAACTATTTACATGTGTAAAAAAAATAAAGCACAACGTGCTTATTGTGCTCAAATTGTTCTTCAAAATACTTTTGATGTTATTGGGGTGGGGTATGGTTATGGGTAGTGGTTTATAGTTATGTTTTAAGGTCTCTTAAAAAGGTACTGTATAGGTATAAGGCCACACAGATGCATTTTCATAAATTAAAGATATAGTTACACAGTGTTTTTAAATCTAACCACAATCAAACATATGTATGTACAGTATGTGCCTGATAAATGATCTGTATAAAATTACACATTTAGTTAAGGCATAATAATGCATTGTAGTAGTAGACACCTACAGTAATATAAAGAAAATCTACAGCATCGGTCAAAAGTTTAGGGTCAGTACGATTTTTAAATGTTTTAAAATAAGCTTCTCCTGCTCACCAAGGCTGCATTTATTTCAGCAAAAATACAGTACAAATTGTAAAATTGTGAAATGTTATTGCACTATAACATAACTGTTCAAAAGTAGTTTATAATTTAATTTAATAATTTATTCCAGTGATTTTAATTATGAATTTTCAGCTTCATTAATCCAGTCTTCAGAGTCAGACGATCCTTCAGAAATCACTCTAATAATAATAATTATTATTATTAATGGTAATAGTAATAAAAGCAATAATGACTGAAGTAATAATTTCATTTGAAACTACATACAATAAGTAATAAATAAATATTTAGTAAGTATTTAATAAGTAAACTTTTTTTTTTTTACATTTAATAAATGCCGCCTTGATAAACAGAATAATTTTATTTAAAAAAAAAACATGAAAAAAAAAAAACTGACCCCAAACTTTTGACCGGTAGTGTATATTAAGTGATTTAGGTACAAAATTGGTGACTGTTTTTGACCAGCACAGTTGTGGCTTCCGTCAAAAGTGTTACTGAACAAATCAGTTAAATGATTTATTTAATGACTAACTCAAAAAAGACTCACAGGGAGATCTGTCCATGCTCAGTCTCCTGGTCTGTCGCATTGGTAATGGTGGTGGTAAAGAATTTGCCATTTCTGTTCCTCATTTCCAGGAGAGAAAAAAAAAATCACAACTCATATTTCATCCTAAAATGAGTTCTCCTCCTTGTTGTCCTCAAGTCATGCAATAAAATACTCTTCACATATCATTAACATTCTACACACACACACACACACGCACGCACGCACGCACACACACACACACACACATACATACACACACACACACATATTCATCTAAATACGTGTTTTGCATTTCTAAAAGTAAGATAAATTGGCCTACGTCATTAAAATACAGAATAAATGTATTTTTATTTTTTAATTCAAGAGGTTCTGTTTCCATTGTGTTCTGTCTATTCACTGTTCACACTCGTGCTGATGCTTTGAGATTTGTTTTACAGTGACAAGAACACTTTAACATTTTCAATCATACAAATAACAGTTCATTTCTTATTAAATAAACTAATAATAGCAATCTGGTATTGCCCATCCTAGTCAAAATAACATTGTAAGACAATTGACAAAACTTACCTGTGAGTGAATATCAGCTATATGTTCACAGAAATAATTATTAATAATTATTAAGGTTATTTAAAGTAATATCTATATTTAAGACTTGTTCGGTAGTTGCACCTTTAGACATGTCAGATTTCCTCCCATATTTTCTGTACTTCAGACTTTGACCTTATGTCAGGTGTGTTTGTATGTGTGCATCTATAAAGTTCCACAGATCACCTCTCCTGTTAGTCCTATAAAGTGTTTTGTGTTTGACTAAAAAAAATCAGTTTTGTAGTGTAGGTTTTTATTGTCACATTAAGTTCATCTCAGGAACCCAACACAAATTTTCTGTGATGTTTCACATACAAATTTCTCTAACAGAAAACCTGTTTGTTGGCAGATAAATGTGAAGAGATTTGATGACAACAACTGTGGCCTTCTTAGGACATTTATTTTTATGTAGAATTATAAATAAAGTACAAAATATAAAAAAAATGCTGAAGCCTGCGTGAACAGGAAGTTGCTGATACTTTTATCTCAGTATGTTAATGTGCTTACAACTGAAACAGAATATTGAGTAGGGGGATGGGGCTTTGTATTGTGCAACATTCCCTCATAGCGAACTAACGGTAAGAGAGGCGTGGTTAAGAATATTAAAATGCAGTTGCTATGGAAGCCCTCAGGTTAACTTCAACAGAAGAATCGCCACTCCAAGGGTGGAAGCAAATGGTCAGACTTTGATTGAAGAATACCAAAACAAAATATTTTTCAGTGGATTAACTGGCACAGATTAACTATTTACCTGAAGAATAACAATGTGAGCTAGCAAATAAACATTGTAATTTTGGATTTCACATGGACTTTAAAGCCAGCCAGTTAAGAATAGCCACAAAAAACAAAACAAATCTATCTCCTATGATTATGAAATAGTATATATAGCATCAACTTATTTTATATATACACTCACCGGCCACTTTATTAGGTACACCTGTCCAACTGCTCGTTAACACAAATTTCTAATCAGCCAATCACATGGCAGCAACTCAATGCATTTAGGCATGTAGACATGGTCAAGACGATCTGCTGCAGTTCAAACAGAGCGCTCAGAATGGGGAGGAAAGGTGATTTAAGTGACTTTGAATGTGGCATGGTTGTTGGTGCTAGACAGGCTGGTCTGAGTATTTCAGAAACTGCTGATCTATTGGGATTTTCACGCACAACCATCCACAGAGAATGGCACGAAGAAGAGAAAATATCCAGTGAGCGGCAGTTCTGTATGCCTTGTTGCTTTAATAATGCCTTGTTGATGCCAGAGGTCAGAGGAGAATGGCCAGACTGGTTCGAGCTGATAGAAAGGCAACAGTAACTCAAATAACCACTCGTTACAACCGAGGTATGCAGAAGAGCATCTCTGAACGCACAACACATGAAACCACACCGGGTGCCACTCCTGTCAGCTAAGAACAGGCAACTGAGGCTACAATTCGCACAAAAACGTTGCCTGGTCTGATGAGTCTCGATTTCTGCTGCGACATTCAGACGGTAGGGTAGAATTTGGCATCAACAACATGAAAGCATGGATCCATCCTGCCTTGTATCAACGGTTCAGGCTGGTGGTGGTGGTGTAGTGGTGTGGGGGATATTTTCTTGGCACACTTTGGGCCCATTAGTACCAATTGAGCATCGTGTCAACGCCACAGCCTAGCTGAGTATTGTTGCTGACCATGTCCATCCCTTTATGACCACAGTGTACCCATCTTCTGATGGCTACTTCCAGCAGGATAACGCGCCATGTCATAAAGGGGCCGGTTAGTGTATTTAGGGTGTACATTTATTTAATGTATTTAACAGCTGAGATGATAAGCGGTGCTGAATTTTTACCTTCATAATTAACGCATGGGCTGAATAAAGGATAGAGTTTCTCATTGAAAGACTGTCCAGTGAAAGAGTAGATGTGAGATCTTGACTCCACATCATAGAAGGAGACCAGACCGTCTTCATAATCCACAAACACCCCAACCTTCTGTGGTTTTTCTCTTACAGACAGACAGACAGCTGGAGCATGAAAAGCCCAATATTCATTAAAATTCCTCAGACCCACAGCCCAGTATCCATGCTGAGGACTCAGTGTGATCTTTCCCTTCCTCTTAACAGATTCACTGGCCACTCCTAAATCCCATTTAGTCTTTTCCTTCACCTGCACCTCAAAATAAAATCTCTTCGAGGAGAATCCCTCTTTTCCTAGGACAGTGTTGCAGTGATCATATCTCTGTGGGTTGTTTGGTAGATCTTGTTTAGTATCTCCATGTCTAACTTGTTTCCCGTCATCAGTCAGGATGAGAAATGGATTAGCTGTATCAGGATCCAGAGTCACATCCACTGAGAATAAGAGATCAGAGAATATAAATCACATCTTCACAATACAATATTATTAATGTTTTGGAACATTTATTGTTCATAAATGTTTTTGAAACTATTACTGTGTCCTGTTACTGTACCAGCATAGTGCTGCATCCTCCTCAACACTGTGAAAATAAATAATAATAATAAGAGATTATGAAGATATCATTCAATTCGTGTAGTATAAAAATGTTCACCTGACTGATATTCTTTACAGCTGACATTATATTTAAATATAGGCTCAAAACGCTGCTTATGAATGTGCAAAGGGAAATTCCACTCAATGAAAATTTACTATTTACCAACCCTTCACTTGTTTGAGTTTCTGTTTTTCTGTTGAACACAAATAAGATATTTTAAAGAAAGATATTTAAACAATTGACATCCATAGTATGAAAAACAAATACTATGGATGGAAGTCAATTGTTACAGGTTTTCAGCTTTCTTTAAAATATCCTCTTTAGCTTTTTTATTTTAGATGATTCAGGTTAGATTTTGTTTTCTACCAGTGCTGGACTGAACTATTCTATACATATTAACCTGCTGTGCTGAGACTTAACTACTTATTTTGATACTGAATTATACTGTTATGACTAGTGAGGCCAATGGGATTATTTTGTGTGTGCACCATACTCCTCTTGAGTACTATATAGGTGCTTCAGATGGATTAAAAGAGGACTGGCCAAGTCTGAGACATCTATACTGTATGTTGTTCATGTATGTTTAGGGTTAATGTTTGTATTTATGATTTGTTGGTTTTATTTTCACAATAACCTACTGAACTCAGAGACAAGGGGGGAACTGGATTCATGCTGTAATATTTACAACCCAGGCTCATTCTGATTAAGTACCCCTATATACATTTTTTGGAGAGAGCAAAATACGTCCCAGGAGCTACGTTTTTTTTTTTTTGCAGTTTTTGTTTTTGCGAATCCACCAGAGGCCGCTGTGTACGCTTTTTCAGATCTCAAATTTCTCTCGCAAGTGCCATTTGCGCCTGCTTTTCTAGCGTAAATCCACCAGAGGCTGCTGTCGACTGACTGATTTACTGACTGACCAACCAACCGATCCCCCCACCCTCCTCCTTCCCTAAACCCAACCAATAGTGTTTTCAAAAGCACCGATTGACCCGCGCCCACCCACTTTCCTAAACCCAACCACAGTGTTTTAAAACCCAATCTAGAAAAAGAAAAGCCCTCGTCTGATTTTTACCACGTTTTCAGATTTTACCACATTCTCACCCTGATATTTACTTGTTTTTTTTATTTTTTAGCTTTTGTTTTTGTCTTACCTGCTTTCTGGAACCATTCTTCATTAAACTCGAAAGGCGTCATACCGCCCCGTAGCGTTCATTTTAAAGATGAAATGCAGCCATACGTAGCTCTGGCTACATAATTCGCGATCTCCATAAATGTATATAGGGCTACATTTTCAGAATAAGCCTATGTTGCATATTTATTATTAAACAAAATAATGCGATGGAGGCTGGACCAGAAGGCCTTTTTGTATTTGAAATTGATCTACCTGTTTGACTAAGTTTGTGGTCCAGAGTTTCCTGCAGTTGAGTCAGAGCTCTCCTCAGAGTCTCCACACTCACATCAGCATTCATACTGATCTCAGGCCAGTTCCTGCTGTTTGGTGGGCTGCATATGGATGGGTAAATCTACAGCAGGAGAGAGAAGAAATCATTCAGCAGGAGGAGCGTGAGTGTTGTCCTGACTTGTGAGCAGACAGAGAGACACTGACCTGTAGAAGCTGAAGATGATCCTCAGTGCTTGAGAGATGATCCAGTTCAGAGTTTCTCATCTTCAGCTCATTGATTTCTTGCTGCAGCTCTTGAATCAGCTTTTCATCCTGATTCTCTGCTGCTTTCTGCTTTTCCTCCATCATCTCCAGCAGCTCAGCCTGACATCTCTCAATGGAGCGCAGCAGATCACTGAAGAGCTCAATACTGGATGCCTTCTCTCGCTCTGTGCTTTTCTGAAGAATACAGTTATTTTTTATTAAGGGGAACTAAATATTGTCCATCACATATTGAACATCATCAACTCACCGTTCTGAGTTCTGCTGAGTGTTCTATGTGTTGAATCTTCTTGATTCTGTCCTCGATCATCTGCTGCACATCTCTTTGAGTCTTTATCATCTGAATCTATATAGAGATAGTCACACAGACACACACACAATTACTCATTGATGATTATACATCTAACATAAGATCTTCTGGAAACATTTCAACCAAGTTATCAAAGTAGGTTTTCCTATTGTAACTCATGCCTTCTTCTCTTTACTCTCCTCCTCTAGAGGAACAGTGTTGTGAGTCTTGTGGTCTCCATCAGTGCAAAACACACAAACACACATCTGATCATCTCTACAGAACAGCTCCAGAGGTCTCTCGTGTTTCTGGCATATATATTCTTTTATATTCTTCACAGGCTCCATCAGTTTGTGTTTCTTGAAGTTCGGGACTCTCCGATGAGGCTCTAGGTGAGTTTCACAGTAAGAGGTCTGACACGTCAGACAGGACTTTAAGGCTTTCATCTTTCTCCCATCACAGATGTCACAGAGAACCCCAGATATTCTTAGGGTCAATCTTTCCTTAAAGAGTTGGGCAAGCTGTCTAAACCCTGTGTTGATCTTCAAGTCAGGTCTATCACTGAATCTTTCTCTACACAATGGACAGTAGCAGTTCTGACTGTTCTCCCAGCTCTTGTTCAGGCAGCTCTTACAGAAGTTGTGTCCACATGGAGTGCTGACTGGATCAGTGAACACATCCAGACACACTGAACACTGAAGCTCCTCAAACAGAGGACCCCTGGAGTAAGACAGAGCTGAAGAGAAGAGAAATAATACAAATATATCACCTCCTGTTAATTTTTATAGATATTAAACCCAATGTCAAGGTTACAAATATACACTATAAACAAATGTTAATATTAAGGGTCACACTTTATATTAAGTACGTTTAACTTGACAAAAAAAGTAAAGTATATTGTACTTCAAAAAAACTTCTGCTGTAATTGAGGTGGGATATGGTTAAGGCTGGGTATTGGTTTAAAGTTATTTTTATAAAAAAGGTCTTTCGAAGAGGTAGGTGTAGGGTCACACAGATGTATTTACAGATAATAATGAAAGATATAATCATATCATTTTAAATTTAACCACAATAAAAAAAAACATACACATAATAAATAAATATATATTATACAATTAGTTAAGGCATACTACTACAGTACATATTACATAGTAGTAAAGACACCTAATAGATCCATAATAAGTGGTTTAGATACAACATTGGCAATTATTGTTTATCTCTTTGACCAACACAGTAGTGGCTTCCATCAAAAAAGTGTTACTAAACAAATCATTTAAATAATTTATTTAAAGGTGCAGTTGGTGATCTGCCAGAATGCTAACGTTAGCATAATAGCTTTGAAAATTTACATCCCTCCCCCGCCGTCCAAAGCCATGCTGTTGTTGACAGGTCAGCGGGTGCAGGAATTATATTTCCCCAAAACTGGCATTGGGGTAAATTTGGTTTTATCTTCGCACATTCAGACTTTCTCCTTAATAATCTAATTTCAGAAAAGTATTGTTTGCAAATTCTAAATAGTGAAATCATATTATCAGCCAATGACTATAAAATACAACATTGTTCACAGTCAATTAAATAGTGCTAAAGATGTTTTGAAGTCATAACATACCTACACGCTATTTCAGACCCAATATTCAGAGTAATGTTAGAGTGGGAGCGTGTCACAGGTTGTCACTGATCAAAAATGAACGAAAAATTCTTTTACAAAAACTAAACATTTTAAATCATTTTCGTTAACTGAAAAAAAAAAAAAAAAAAACTATAAATCAAAACTAATATTATAGCAAAAAGGTCCTTCGTTCTTGTGTTTGTAAATGTATTTAATACATGAGCCTTTTAGAAGTAAACCTATTTACTTCGCGCTGCCAGGTGTTAGACCCGTACGGCACCTCAAAGTCTGTAATCCTGCTGCTATTGGCCAGATCAAGCCGGTTCTCCTCCAGCCATCCTCGCTGTTGCTCACGCGACAAAAACGAGTGGACAAAAAAACAACAACGAGTGGACATGACAGCAGCACGGTGACAGCATTAAATACACACACTTAAAATGATTAATTTAACACATTTGTGCCCAATAATGGGTTTTATTTCTGTATTAGTGATCGCGAACGAATCGTTCTTTTTAACCGATCTCCTAAGTGAACCGGTTGAACTAGTTCACCAATTCGAACTGAATCATTTGAAACGATTCGCGTCTCCAGTTAGCACACTTATCCACAAACTCCTTACTTTTTAACATGCCTAATACCTCCTCTGACTCGAAATAAACCAATATGTTTTTAGAACAGTACACCGAGATCAGATCTGAGAAGCGGTGACTCGATAATGATGCGCATGGTTGATTCAGCAGATGGTGAACCGAACACAAACAGTACATGATAGCCTGCTGTGACTGAACTAAACTTGAACAACTGCAGCGCGGGTAAACCGAGGGCTTAAATGAGAGGGTCTGGCGAAACGTAAGTTTATTTCATAACAGAAAGTCGTAATGGAATTTAAATAAGTGAATCATGCTTCAGTTGGTTTGTAAAACGTAACTGTAAGAAACTTTTCAGATCATGGTCATGTTACTGACTGAAATCATAATTGCTGATTACATATTTTTGATATGTTGAGTCCTAACATGGGAGGATTGTCACAAAAGATCCGGTTTTCGTTAAAGATCAGAACTTCCCATCACTACTGTGTATCTAACCTCAGAAGCAGCCTTGCACGTATTTTACTTGTGGGCTGTTGTATTTGAATTAGATGGTAATAATGGTAGGTGATAATGGTCATGTGTCCTCTGAATACATTCATTCATTCATTTTCTTTTCGGCTTAGTCCCTTTATTAATTTGGGTTCGCCACAGCGGAATGAACCGCCAACTTATCCAGCATATGTTTTACGCAGCGGATGCCCTTCCAGCTGCAACCCATCACTGGGAAACATCCATACACACTCATTCACACACATACACCACGGACAATTTAGCTTACCCAATTCACCTATAGCGAATGTCTTTGGAATGTGGGGGAAACCGGAGCACCCGGAGGAAACCCACGCAAGCACGGGGAGAACATGCAAACTCCACACAGAAACGCCAACTGACCCAGCTCGAACCAGCGACCTTCTTGCTGTGAGGCGATTGTGCTACCCACTGCGCCACCGTGCTGCCCCCTCTGAATGCATGTGTCAAAAAAAAAGTATCTTTGGTTGAGTTTTTATTTTTTTTATTTTGAATCTTGCACCTAACAAATATCCTTATTTAGAAAAAAAAAAAACTAAAACTAATACTGAAACTAATAAAAACTAAACTAAAAATAAGCAATTTCAAAATATAAAAACTAGTAAATCTACCTCTAAAAACTAATTAAAACTAACTGAATTTGAAAACAGAAAGTCAAAACGAAATAAAAACTAAAATTAATGAAAAATCCAACACTAATATAACCTTGATGTGCGAATATAAATCAAACCTCTCCTAAGTAAAGCTGAATAGGCGGAAGAGCTCTGTTTACTTACGTTTTGTTATTGAACCAAATATAAATCAGATCAGAAAAAAAGGAGTGCTAAAAACAGAAATATCCTGTCATCCTTTTCATTTTCAGTTGTGCTCGCTGATCCTTGTACATTACTTGTTTTCATCTCCTTTTACACTTGAACAACTAAATGAATGCTTATGTCTATTTAACCGACTATATTATCGATGCTGTAAAAAATACCCCATGAACTTGAAAACAGTCAATCTTTCGCCGGACGTTTTCAGTAGCTGAAAAACACCTCCGTGCATATAAACCCATTCATAAAAAAAGAACATAATCTACATAAGCTTTGCGTGACTAAAATAGTTTTAAAACATACCTGTCTAAAAGCAATAGCTACTTTAGCCATGGTGTCACCATTCAGTTGTTTTGAACTGCATAACGTTATTTCCCTCCACCGTACAAAAGTAATTTAAATTTAAATTCAAAAGTAATAGAAAAGTTTTGATTCTGTATTTTTGGCAATACCCCTTTCAAAAACAATCTTTCTTTTCATGGTTACAAGGCCATGTTGGTCTTTCAGAAAGAAGTTCAGGTTGATGCTGAGTTTGCCTGAAGTCTCTCTCTGTCAGCTGTAGTTGGCCATGCTTCATATAACCGTGCAAATGACGGATCTGCCTGCGTGACAGGCTGCGCAGAAATACAAATTTAAATTTGTGGACAGTTTGAGTTACCTGTCGTAAGTGAGTTGTTGGCCCAACGATTTTTAATTGGACAAACATTTTTTAGTCTTATGCCTTACCTAGAATATAAAAATACATATAAATACGTTTAGATCGTTTACTTTAATCATTACTATCGGAATGTGAAGAAACTTTTAACCAGCACAACAAAAAAATGTTTCTGAAGACAATCACCTACTGCATCTTTAAGACTAACTTAAGATAGACTCACACAGAGGTTCATCTTTACTGCATCTCCTGGTCTCTGTTGGTCGCTTTGGTAATGTTGGTAAAGACTCTGCCATTGCTTTTCTGCATTTCCAGGGGAAAAAAAATGACAACACATTTAATTTCATCCTAAAATTTGTTCCCATTTTGTTGCCCTCAAGTCATGTAACAAAAGCCAGTCTTTGTATAACTTTAACATCCTACTAAATAAATTGTATTTTGACTATTTAATATTAATGTGTATACATATTAATGCAAGTACTCCACAAATAACATTTAAGGTTGTATGTATGTATGTTGTAAATAATATTTATTCATGATTACAACTTTTAATACGCGTTTTGCATTTCTAAAAGTCAAATAAATTGGACAACATCACAATTCAAATGCAATTTTAATTCTAATTCAAGAGGTGCAGTTTTCATTGTGTTCTGTCTTTCAGCAGTTCACACTCTTGCTGCATTGAGTTTTATTTTACAGTAATATGAACAGTAAGCTCAGACAAATAACACCTTCCATACATTTCTTGATTAGAAAACGTATAAGGTCACACTTTATATTAGGTGGCCTAATTTAATAAGTACTTTCACTGAAATTAATCATTTGTTACAACGTACTTATTGTGTAAATACATGTTTTTATATTGTACTTATGACTGATTAAATACATTTATGTAATTACATCTGTAATTAATTTCTGTAATTACTCTGTTGACCATCCCTTACACCTTAACTCATCCTTAAACCTACCCATACCACCAAACCTGTCCCTAAACCTACCCGAATCCCCCCTCAGGAGCACCAGAAGTCTTCTACAATTCATTATGAACACAGTAAGTACATTGTATTTATTTTGTGATGCATGTACATAGTAGTTGAGGTGACCTAATGCAAAGTCGGACCACTTATAATAATAATAAACGTGCTTTAATCTGGTATTGTTCATCTTATTAAAAACAGACATAGACCAAACTTACCTGTGAGTGAATATCAAAGGTGTTCACATACAGTATGTCTCAGAAAGGCTCAATAAATAATAATTTAAAAGATGATGTTATAAGACTGTCGGTAATCGCACCTTCAGGCATGTCAGATTTCCTCCCATATTTTCTGGACTTCAGACTTTAACCTTATGTCAGGTGTGTTTTGTGTGTGTGTGTGTGTGTGTACATCTATAAAGCTTAACTGATTGCCTGTCCTGTTAGACCTATAAAGTAACACAATTCATAAACACTCTTTTGCTGGAAAATACCATGCAAAGCAGAGTTTTCCATGAAACAAAACTTACCGTGTTTATTGGTTGAGTATTACATTTTATAGTTTGATTCAGTTCATCTAAGGAAGCCAAATGAATGTTTGATGTTCTTCAACTTTTCTGTGATGTTTTACAGTGCCTCTCAGATAAAGAAGGCACCGTTGAACCGTTTTTTACATTTCTGGGTTTCTCAGCAGCGGAAGTTGTCATAATTGGGTAAACTTAGAGCGCAGTGAATGGGAGAGTATATATATATTTACAATCCTATTTGCTGAAATAATAAAAGAAAAACTCAACAATGGTTTTATCAAGACTTTCAGAAAAAGTGACTGATAATGGCAGCCAGAAAAGAGAACAACATCAAATTTACTAGCCCAGGCTCATTCTGAAAATGTACCGCTATATACATTTCTGGAAAGCACCAAATACGTCCCAGGAGGTACGTTTTTTGCAGTTTTTGTTTTTGCGAATCCACCACAGGCTGCTGTGTATGCTTTTTCAGATCTCAAATTTGTCTCGCGGTGCCATTCGCGCCTGCTATTCTCATGTAAATCCACCAGAGGCCGTTGTGGACTGACTGACGGACTGACTGACCGATCAACTGACCCACCCTCCTCCTTCCATAAACCCAACCGATAATGTTTTAAAAAGCACCGATTGACACTCTGCATTAGAAATGCCTCGCATAAGCGGTAATTCGGTTTTTGTAAATTGATGCAAAGATGATATAATACTTACACAAATACATATAAATATACATATGTTTTTTTAATCTAAATATTAAAAACTTGCAAGGATTTAAGATGCTGATGACCGTTTAACGCGAAAAGGGTATGAAAAGGGTCGCTGCTTCTTCTCCACATGCTCATGAGTGGAAAACCAGATGTGGTGGACTGTGGTATAATAAAAGCTCTGCTGCATCACGTTAATCTCTTAACAGCTTTCAGCCTTATTCTGCTTCATACTACTAATAGAATAATATAATAAATAATACATAATAATATTAGTAAAATACTAATTTATAGTAATTGTAATTAAAACATGATTAAAATATACTTAAGGTCCAAGAGCACTTTAAAAGTGTGGTTCTTTTGGAATCTTATCAAAAGTGCTTTATTTGGCAAGAAAAAGCCTGGTTTGGTACTGTTTTGAGAACTAAAACTATTATTTAGGAGGAGTTTTATTTGCTATTGTATTTTTTATAGGCTGAACTCAGTGTTCTTTTACCAGTCAAGGCTGTTGCTTTGTAATGTCAATGTTTGCCAGCTATTTAAAGTTGAATATCTGACACTTTGAGTACTGAAACTAGATGTGTGGAAGTATAATAAGTCAATAAATATTGATGTATTTAAAATTGATGTATTTTTTATTCAGTTTTGCGAAACGTTGCATAACAGGAATTGTTTTATTAAATTATTATCTTTTTGATTATTTAAAACAAGTCATATCTTGTCATGTCTCACGACCCCAGATTAATAAAGGGACTAAGCCGAAAAGAAAATGAATGAATATTTGACTAAAGCTATGTCTTTTTTTATTTAATTGACTAAAAGACAAATTTGAACCAGGTTTTATAAAATAGTTTTATAGACAGAGAAAATATTGTTTTAAGCAAATGAATTATTTTTCATTGGCTCAAGTGATAAAATTTTGATGTAAAAGCTTTTTTTTTCCAGTGCAGCAGACAAGCTAATCCAGTCCAAATCACTGCATAAAATGTCACTAAAATTGAATATTTAAACCTCAGTTAAATACAATATGAGGATATTGATTGTCTTTTTTTTTTTGCAAATTAGGCGAATATTAAACAAACACATATTATATCACCTCTATCAGGATAAAAAGGAGAGAAAGTATGAAAATAAAATACGTGAAAGAAATGATGAGGACAGTATTTGAGTTTTGCATTAAATTTATTTAACATTAAACAACAACAACAAAAATCAGCCCCCCTCCACCCCTTTTTATAATATGGTATACATTCCGTCACCCCCACATTGAAACACAACAGTTCTCCCAGCCTGTAATGCTGACTCCACACCCAACCCGACATCCTCCTCTTCCTCCTCCTTCAATTTCTTTTCCAAATCCTTCTTAATCTTCTCCTCCTCTTTGTTTATCAACTCCCATTTCATTTTCTTACTTTTCCTCCTCCGTCTTTTCTTTCTCATCCTTTTTCTCCTTCCCCTCCTTTATCGTCTTCTCCTCTTTCTTTCCATCACTTCTCCCCATCCTCCGTCTCTTGTTCGTCCACTTTTTTTCCTGTATTTTTTTTTCCTCCTCTTCACTCATCTCCTCCTCTTCCTCAATTGTATTCTCCTCCTCCTCCTTTATCTCTTTCATTCTCCTCCTCCGTCTCTTCTTGATTTTCACCTCCTCCATCTCCTCTTCCTCCGTCTGCACCATCTTCTCCTCCACCACCTTAATTCTCTCCATTTCCTCCTCGTCTTTTATTGTCTTCATCTCTTCAACAATTTTCTCTTTCTCCTTCCTTTCCTCCTCTTCCTCAGTTTTCATCTGCTCCTCCTCCTTTATGATTGCCTCCTCTTTCCTTCTGTTCCTTCCTCTCCTCCCTCGTCTAGTCTTCTTTGTCTTTTTTCCCACAATTTTCACCTCCTCCTCCTCCTCAATTTTCTCCTCTTCCTCCTTCATGATTTCCTCTTCATTATCTGTTAAAAGAGAAATGATTGCAGTTTACACATTCAGAGGATGTTAAACTCCAGGTGAGGGGAAAATAATACAATTTATTAATAACATTAGCGACAAATATATATATAGACGTATGTATGATAATTTACCATCACTGCCTTGTTCTGCTGAAATGGGGAGCGATTTTTGCTCCTCCAAGTTTTCCTCCCGATTTTTCTCCTCCTCCCTGATCATCTTCTTCTCTTCCTCTTTATTCTCCTCCTCCACCATCATGCTCTCCTCTTCCTCTTTTTTTCTCCTCCTCCACATCTGTTAAAAGAGAAATGATTGCAGTTCACACATTGTCCAGTCATTTTCATGCAGACGTTAAACTCCAGGTAATAAAAATACAGTTTATTTATAGCAGTATAGTCTAAAAAGTATCTAGACGTAAAACATGATTATTTACCATCATAGCATGTATCTGCTGAATCACCCAGTGAGGCAGAACATTGCTTTAAAAAAAGAAGCAAACCGGCTCCTTTTCTTCTTTTTCTCCTCCTCTTTCTTCCTCTTTTTCTCCTCCTTCTTCTTTTTCTCTTCCTTCTTTTTCCTCTCCTCCTCCTCCTTCTTTTTCTCCTCCTTCTTCTTTTTCTCCTTCTTTTTCTTCTCCTCCTCCCTCTCCTTCTTTCTCTCCTCCTTCTCCAGATCTATTAAAAGAGAAATTATTGTCATTTGAGAAGAAGTAAAAAAAAAAACTAAAATTTTTTATAACATTCCTTATGAAAATTCGCCATTGGTATTACCAGCCGATTCGAATGTTATCACTCGATTGAACGGGCGTTATCAGTGGGTATCAGCTGATAGATATGGGCCAGTAGGGGCCTTCTGCGCCTACTGGTAGGCTGAGAATGTGTTATCCATCCACATGGTTAATGATCACATACGGCTGCGGCCAGAAGTTAACGAGAATTGTTTATATTATTTATTAAATTTCCCATTAATTGTATTTTATTAACGACTACCCCTACCCCAACCCTAAACCTAACCGTCACAGTAATGTAAAAACAGATCTGGATCTGGAGTCTTCTCTATTAGTATAGCTGATTAACCATGTGGATGGATCATAACAGCCTTCTGAGCCTACTAGTAGGCGCAGAAGGCCCCTACAGGCCCATATCTATCAGCTGATAACCACTGATAACGGCCATTCAATCGAGTGATAACATTTGAAGCAGATGGTTTTACCTCGGATGTTCAACGATGGATAGAACAAAATAAAAATGTAGGGGAGAGCTGGGACGAAAGTAGCACGGGACCAAAGTAACAAAGCGATTTTCTCGGAGCCCTGACAACATTTGCTTTCCAGCCTATAACAGCACATTCAGCATGCAACCCTTGATGGAGCTGCCAAATACCACATGATTTTATCACTGTGTCCCACGGTTAGGCCCAAATTACTGTTTTTAAGTGCAGAAAGTAAATTATTGTAGTGGTACTTTTTTCCTTATTACAAGTTGTGTTTCTCTTTTCATGTGTCACACTAATGATCAGCCTACAGGTTATTTAGTGTAATAACACATCCTTAAGTTTGCAATTTCTGAGTTTTTCAGTTTAAGGGCTCTATTTTAACGATCTAGGTGCAAAGTCTAAAGCGCAAGGCGTGTCCGAATCCACTTTTGCTATTTTAAGGATGGAAAAATATGCTCTGCGCTGCAGAGCATGGTCTAACAGGGTTGAACTTATTCTCCTAATGAGTTATGTGTAGTGTTTTGAGAATAAACCAATCAGAGTCTCATCTCCCATTCCCTTTAAGAGTCAGTTGTCCAGCCATGGAGCATTTGCTATTTACATGGAGGACTTTGTAAGTGGAAAAACTGAACGCTTCACTGGCAGAAAACAGACCATCTGCAGGGAGAGGATAAAGAATGAGCCTCCTCCAATCGGCCTTTACTTTCCCTTTCTCTCTTTCATGGATAAGGAAACGGTGTTGTACACAGACATACATTAGCCTACATAATTATTTTCGTTTGTTAAGCGCAAAGATTTGTTTCAAAACTATTTCTAAATTCAGTTCTAATTTCCAGCAAACGAATAAATGAACAATAATAACGAAGTGTGGTCAAAAAAAACTGAGTTATATCCAAATACACATGCTATGCCCGATATGGTCCAAAACCTGACAGGTGGACAAATCTAAGATTGTTTTTAATAAAACAAATATACATATGCATATAATAAATAATATTACTAATAATAATAACGTTATACAAAAGCAAGTTGTCATGAATAAACAAAAAAAGTTTTGAGAATGAACAATTGAACAAAAATTAGTTTTCACAAAGTTTGCTGCTAAACTGCTTTTAGATCTTTGTTTCAGTTGTTTCTGTGATGTACTGAAATATAATTACAAGCACTTCATACGTTTCAAAGGCTTTTATCGACAATTACATGACATTTATGCAAAGAGTCAGTATTTGCAGTGTTGCCTTTTTCCAGATGCCCCAAACAATCGGAAAGGGGCTTCATCGGAGAATATGACTTTGCCCTAGTCCTCAGCAGTCCATTTGCCATACTTTTTGCAGAAGATCAATCTGTCCCTGATGTTTTTTTTGAAGAGAAGTGGCTTCTTTGCTGCTCTTCTTGACACCAGTCCATCTTCCAAAAGTCTTCGCCTCACTGTGCGTGCAGATGCGCTCACACCTGCCTGCTGCCATTCCTGAGCAAGCTCTGCACTGGTGTCACTCCGAACCCGCAGCTGAATCCTCTTTAGGAGACGATCCTGGCGCTTGCTGGACTTTCTTGGACGTCCTGAAGCCTTCTTAACAAGAATTGAACCTCTTTCCTTGAAGTTCTTGATGATCCTATAAATTGTTGATTTAGGTGCAATCTTAGTAGCCACAATATCCTTGCCTGTGAAGCCATTTTTATGCAATGCAATGATGGCTGCACGCGTTTCTTTGCAGGTCACCATGGTTAACAATGGAAGAACAATGATTTCAAGCATCACCCTCGTTTTAACATGTCAAGTCTGCCATTCTAACCCAATCAGCCTGACATAATGATCTCCAGCCTGGTGCTCGCCAAAAAATTCTCACCTGAGTTAACAAGACGATTACTGAAATGATCTCAGCAGGTCCTTTAATGACAGCAATGAAATGCAGTGGAAAGTTTTTTCAGGATTAAGTTAATTTTCATGGCAAAGAGGGACTATGCAATTCATCTGATCACTCTTCATAACATTCTGAAGTATATGCAAATTGCTATTATAAAAACTTAAGCAGCAACTTTTCCAATTTCCAATATTTGTTATATATAATAATTTATAATATTCATTCATTCATTCATTTTCTTTTCGGCTTAGTCCCTTTATTAATCCGGGGTCGCCACAGCGGAATGAACCGCCAACTTATCCAGCACATGTTTTACGCAGCGGATGCCCTTCCAGCTGCAACCCATCACTGGAAAACATCCACACACACTCATTCACACACAAAATTAATTTACACTACGGACAATTTAGCCTACCCAATTCACATGTTTTTGGACTTGTGGGGGAAACCGGAGCACCCGGAGGAAACCCACGCGAACACGGGGAGAACATGCAAACTCCACACAGAAACGCCAACTGACCCAGCCGAGGCTCAAACCAGCGACGTGCTACCCACTACGCCACCGTGACGCTAATTTATAATATTATATGATATAATAATTTATATATATATATATATTAAATTGTTTGCGAGATCAACAATAATTCATAACGTAACGATAGTTTAGACTAGAGCGTATTACGTCAGATATGGTGCTATTCAAATCTTTTTCCGTTGCAGTAACGTTAAATACACCTGTCATCACACAATCAGCAAAGAACAAACATGATACATCTAATTAACACCAGACTTTATGTAAAATAATTAAAGAACTGTGTCATATCATGAAAACATATTTATTAATTGTAATTATTGCCTCAGAAATTAACTTGAGTTACAGTTCATGTTTGAATTTACCCAATTCACCTATAGCGCATGTCTTTGAAATGTGGGGGAAACCGGAGCACCCGGAGGAAACCCACGCCAACACGGGGAGAGCATGCAAACTCCACACAGAAACGCCAACTGACCCAGCCGAGGCTCGAACCAGCGACCTTCTTGCTGTGAGGCGAACGTGCTACCCACTGCGCCACCGTGCAGCCCACAAACAGCAGCTGCATGTAGTAAATATTCCATTCAGATTAATGTCTTTAAATGCTCCACTTATGTATTTCATATTTCACTGTAGACTGGTGTATGTGGTGTAGCTGGACTATTTAAACACAGAATGTAAAAATAAATATCTTTCCTTCTCTTTAATCTCCTCCTGTATAGGAACAGTGTAGCTTCCTGTAACTCATGTAACTTACACACAAAACAAATATGGTCCAAACTCGTTCTAAATGATCCATGGATCCATGTTTACATATACATAACTGCAAGTAAAAGACGGCAACTTAACTACAGTAGAAATGAATATCACATCTTTAAAAAGCCTCAATACAGATTTTTTTTTTTTTTTAAAGCAATAAACACAGTAAAGCCTACTGAGAACCATTTTGTTTGAAACACATCAGACTTTGACCTTGTATCAGATGTCTTTAAGCTTTATTTTAAGGTGTATACTCAGTATACTCACATTCTCAAAGTTCAAAATCTTTTTTTCTTGTTGTTGTTCTAAAATCAATTATAAATATGGATTGTTGGAGTCCTAAATCTTTGAAGCAAGCTCAACACAATAGCAGAATAGCTGGTGAAGCTAAATTTACTGCACTGTTTTGTATTCTGTAATTTTATTAAATTGTTTTGTAAGCTCACTCTATATTACAAACACACATACACATTATACACAATCTCACAGACTGAAAAGTCTACATTCTAAATAGCAAACTATAATTACACATTAACAAGCACTCCATGTTGCAAGTACAACATGCAATAGTTATTCATTCATTTAAAGGCTTAGTCCCTTTATTAATCTGGGGTCGCCACAGCGGAATGAACCACCGACATATCCAGCATATGTTTTACTTAGCGGATGCCCTTCCAGCTGCAACCCATTACTGGGAAACACCCATATACTAGGACAATTTAGTTTACCCAATTCACTTATAGCGCATGTCTTTGGACTTGTGGGGGAAACCGGAGCACCCGGAGGAAACCCACACGAACACGGGGAGAACATGCAAACTCCACACAGAAATGCCAACTGAACCAGCTGAGGCTCGAACCAGCAACCTTCTTGTTGTGAGGCAACAGCGCTACCCACTGCGCCGCCCGTTATTCAGGTTATTGCATGTGAAATAATAATTTGCCCCTGTAATAATAATATTGTCACTATTGTTCATTTGAGTTGGAAACAGCAAAACATTGTACAGTTTGCATAAAATTTAGTAAAAATAGTAAGAAAAAAAACAGGATTTTATTATTTCAGTCATGTATTAATATGCTGCATACTGAATTAATCTTAATGACCCAGTAATTCTACAATAATGTACAGAACACTGTCAAACTGTGCAAACATGGTCTCCCACTGAAGCTAAGCAGGGCTGCGGCCAGTCAGTGGCGTTAGTGAGACCAGCAGGGGGCACTCAACCTGTGGTCTGTGTGGGTCCAAATGCCCCAGTATACTGATGGGGACTCTATACTGCTCAGTGAGCCCCGTCTTTCGGATGAGATGTTAAACCGAGGTGCTGACTCTCTGTGGTCATTAAAAATCCAAGGATGTCCTTTGAAAAAGAGTAGGGGTTTAACCCCGGCATCCTGGCCAAATTTGCCCACTGACCTCTGACCATCATGGCCTCCTAACTATCCCCATATCATAATTGGCTTCATCACTCTGTCTCCTCTCCACCAATCAGCTGGTGTGTGGTGTGCGGTCTGGCACAATATGGCTGCCGCCATGTCATCCACTGGTGGTGGATGAGGAGATTCCCCCCAAAAATGTGTGCAGAAGCGATTTGAGTGTCCAGAAAAGCGCTATATAAATGTAAGGAATAATAATTATTAAATGTTCACATTTTATGTTATGTAGAATTTAATTAGTAGAATTAAAAATGTAATAGTAGTAGTTTCTCGTGTATAAAAAAAAGATTGGAAATTTTATTTGTCAACAAATGAATTCAGGAAATATTCATTTCGAATAAATGTCTAGCAATGTTTTGTTTTCATTGCGTATTTTATTTCTCGTCTATTTAATCATCCACTGTAGTTAACAGGTGAGATGTTCATTGATGCAGAATTTTTACAGATATCATTAGGAAAGGGGCAAAAATATGGGTAAAGTCTATTGATGAAAGACTGACCGGTGAATGAGTAGACATGAGATCTGGACTCCACATCATAGAAGGAGACCAGACCGTCTTCATAATCCACAAACACACCAACCTTCTGTGGTTTTTCTCTTACAGACAGGCGCACAGCTGGATCAGCATAAGCCCAATATTTATTCTCATTCCTCAGACCCACAGCCCAGTATCCATCCTGAGGACCCACTGTGATTTTCCCCTTCCTGTTAATCGATTCTCTGGCCACTCCTAAAGTCCACTCAGTCTTTCCCTTCATCTGAACCTCAAAATAAAATCTCCCCGTCAGGAATCCCTCTTTTCCCAGAACACAGATACACTTATCAAACCTTTCTAGGTTGTTTGGGACCTTTTGTTTAGTGTCCCCAGTGCTCACTTGTTTTCCGTCATCAGACAGAATCAGTTTTTGATGAGCTGTATCAGGATCCAGAGTCACATCCACTGAGAATAAGAGATCAGAGAATTTGAATCACATCTTCATAATGCAAATATCCTAACCATAATGCAAATAACCTTTACTGTATGTGAAAAGTGAAAATCAGACATTGTACCTGCATACTGCTTCATCCTCTTCAACACTGTTTAAATCACAAAGCACAATAATATGATTTTAGGATTTCTCTGTACAAGACTGATGTATGTGTCTCTTTTTTTTTTACATATACTATAACAATGGTATCAATTTATTTGTGTTCTGTATTGATAGTGACCTACCAGTTTGAGTGAGTTTCTCATTCAGATTTTCCTGCAGTTGAGTCAGAGCTCTCCTCAGAGTCTCCACACTTACACCCATGTTCACACTGATCTCAGGCCAGTTCCTGCTGTGTGGTGGGCTGCATATGGATGGGTAAATCTACAGCAGGAGAAAGGAGAAATCATTCAGCAGGAGGAGTGTGAGTGTTGTCCTGTGATATGAGCAGACAGAAAGACACTGACCTCTAGGAGCTGGAGGTGATCCTCAGTGTGTGAGAGATGATCCAAATCAGAGTTTCTCATCTTCAGCTCATTGATTTCCTGCTGCAGCTCTTGAATCAGCTCTTCATCCTGATTCTCTGCTGCTTTCTGGTTCTCCTCCATCATCTCCAGCAGCTCAGCCTGACATCTCTCAATGGAGCGCAGCAGATCACTGAAGAGCTCAACAGTGGAGGCTTTCTCTCGCTCTGTGCTTTTCTAAAAAAGATTTCAGTTTTAAGAAGAAAAATCAAAACATCATCCATCAAATATTGAACATTTCAACTTACTTTTCTGAGTTCTGCTGAGTGTTCGATGTCTTGAATCTTCTTGAATCTGTCCTTGATCATCTGCTGCATGTCTCTCTGAGTCTTCATCATCTGAATCTATAGACAGACCGAAATACACCGATACTTTAATTCTCAATATGAATGAATTTTTCCATCATCTGACAAAACATCTTGTTGGAATCTTGTTACTGAAGTAAGCTGCTAATAACTCATGCCTTCTTCTCTTTAATCTCCTCTTGTATAGGAACAGTGTTGTGAGTCTTGTGGTCTCCATCAGTGCAAAACACACAAACACACATCTGATCATCTCTACAGAACAGCTCCAGAGGTCTCTCATGTTTCTGGCATATATAGTGTTTTATATTTATCACAGGCTCCATCAGTTTGTGTTTCTTGAAGTTCGGGACTCTCCGATGAGGCTCCAGGTGAGTTTCACAGTAAGAGGTCTGACACACCAGACAGGACTTCAAGGCCTTCATCTTTCTCCCATCACAGATGTCACAGAGAACCTCAGATATTCGCAGGCTTAACCTTTGCTTAAAGCGTTGAGCAAACTCTCCAAGTCCAGTGTTTATCTTAAGGTTGGGTCTATTACTGAATATTTCTCTACACAATGGACATCTGCGGACCTGATTGTTCTCCCAGCTCTTGTTTAGGCAGCTTTTACAGAAGTTGTGTCCACATGGAGTGCTGACTGGATCAGTGAACACATCCAGACACACTGAACACTGAAGCTCCTCAAACAGAGAACCCCTGGAGGATGTCAGAGCTGAAGAGAAACAATAAACCGAGATTTAGACACAGTGAATCTGTAAAGTATTCACCAAAAATAATTTTTTCCACATTTTGTTATCTCTATTTTCTCAAAATTCTACAAACAATATCCCAAAATAACAATGTTAAAGATGTTTGTTTTAAATCTTTGCAAATTTCTGAAAAATAAAGAACAAAAATATCCCAAGTACATAAATATTCACAGCCTTTGTCTCAGGTGCTCCTGTCTCCAATGATCATACTTGAGATGTTTCACAATTTGGACTCTACCTGTGCTAAATTCAATTGACTAAATATAACTTGGAAAAGCACACACCTATGTAAGATCCCTCAGTTAACAGTGCATATATGAGCACAAACCAAGCCCCAAAATCCAAGGAACAGTCGATAGACCACCGAGACAGGATTGCATCTATGTACAGATTTGAGGAAGGGTACATAAAGAAATTCTGCTGCATTAAAGGTTCCAATGAGCAAAGTGGCCTCCATGGAAGAAGTGTGGAACCAGCAACCAAGTCTCTTTTTTGAGTGGGCCCAGCCAATTTGGAGAGAATGGCCTTGGGAGTTAACCAAGAACCTGATGGTCACTCTTAAAGAGCTTCAGCTTTTCTCTGTGGAGAGAGGAGAACCTTTCAGAGGAACAACCATCTCTGCAGCTGTCCAACAAACAAGCAACTTGAGTGGCTAAATTTAATGACAGCTCGTCTGGAGTTTGCCAAAAGGTGCTTGAAGGACTCTCGGACCACGAGAAACAAAATTCTCTGGTCTGATGAAATAAAGATTGAAGTCTTTGTCCAGAGGAAACCAGGTACTGCTCATCACCTGGCCAATACCATCCCCACAGTAAAGCTTGGTGTTAGCAGCATCAGCTGTGGGGATGTTTTTCAGAGGCAGGGACTGGGAGACTAGTCAGGATCAAGGAAAAGGTTAATGCTGCATTCTACATGAAAGCCTGGTCCAGAATGCTCTGGACCTCAGAGGCATTCATCTATCAACTGGACAACAACCCTAAGCACACAGTCAAGACAAAGGAGTAGCTACAGGACAGCTTTGTGAATGTCCTTGAGTGGCCTAGCCAGAGCCCAGATTTGAACCTGTTTGAACATCTCTGGAAAGATCTGAAAATGGCTGTGCATTCTCCATCCAACATGATGAAGTTTTAGAAACTGTACAAAAATAGGTGTGCCAAGCTTGTATCATCATACTCAAAAAGACTTGAAGCTGTAAATAATTATAATGCTTAGATGTACACATTTATTCAGTCATTTTGTGATTTACTTACATGGAGGCTCATCCATACTGTCTTTGAATTTCTGTGCACGAAGTAATCCTGTCATTCTTTTTTTTGTTCTTACAGCCTTTTGAAAAAAAGTTACAGAACACATTTCATTTCACAGCATGAAATCCCCCCACCCCCCACACACCCCTAGTACCCTCAGGTTTCTCAAGTCAAACCATTGTACCAATATTATTCTGTTATTATGTTTAAAAATTACATTATTAAATCATAAGGACCGAAACTGACTCTATAATATACAGCTCTTTAACTGTTAGAAAAAAAGAAAGGAAAAAAAACCTGCTAGAGTTCTGATGAATTCATTAAATCATGAAAATATTCAGGTATTCATTGCATTCAATTTTCTCGTCTAATTCACAATGTTTGATTGTGCTCAAACTAAAATACAAACTTTAGAAGAACTAGACACTTTTTTTATGTATGTACATACCTGTAGAGAATTTCACAAGCCTTTGAAAACTATGGATTTTGATTGTCTTCAAAAGCGAACGCAAATTAAACTGTCCTTCAGAACCATGTTGTCTGTAACACGTCAGACTTTGACCTTGAATCAGGTGTCTTTGTGCGCAGTTTTATAGAGTGTTTTACATAAATCAATAAACAGCTCAAATGCTATTAAGGCATATGAATACTGCTGCTTCTATCCCAGGATAGCATTAGAATTAATATACCTATCTTCAATTTCAGTGTTTGCTTGATGTACTAAACATCCCTCATGAATATTTATTATTTGGAGTCCCATACCTTTGCAGGAAAAGCTCAATGTACAGTAGCTGGTGAAGCTTGTATGTTGTCTCCATCTTGTGGACACTTAACTGCTCTAAAGAGAGGAATAAAATAAAATGTAAAAATGTATTTGCTTTCCTCGTGGAAAAAAAAGAAGTTTATTCTTGTGTGCCATGAGTATAATTAGTGTAGGCCTGTCGAAATCTCTCTGCATTCGAACTTTTAGTGTGTCGAGAGGCGCGCGGGGCATGATGATGACGTACCCTACGTGGTCTGCATTCCAGACAACAAGTTTTCCTACTTGGAAATAACAACTAGAACATCACTTGAAGTTGGACATCCGACCTGTGATCCCCGACTTCAGCAAGAAACACCATTTATCACTCCGTCTTTATGACAGATATAATTGTTATAATGCTGTAACATATGTGAGTATGAGATTTTTCTTTGTTGATTTAATCCTGATTGTTGTCTTTTAGTCATTTTGATAGGCCTAACTAAAATAGAATAAAAAAAATAAACAGTTGTACTAAATGCACAGCCATAAAGAGTAACAAGGGGAAAGTAATTCACAAGTAATTCTGTGAGTTTGAGAAGCAATGTGCAAATGGACGCCTGAAAACGCGTATTGTATCATTTTCGACAGCAGGTGGCGCTAAAGTATGTGTTTTAAATGTCAAACTTCATTTGACCTCAGTTTGTTGAATTCTGTCTTAACTAGAGATATGTTAACTGTTTCTCGTCTTCTTCACTATTATTTAAATGTTGTTCAAAGTACAAGTGTGAAGTTTAATCTATGTAAACACAAAGATTGGAAATGCTCTTAGTCAGGGTGCAAATTACAGGGGGTTTTGGGGGGATTGACACCCCTAATTAATGCTTGATCCCCCTGAAGGACATCTAAAGGGGGGGTTAATAGTAGGAAATAGCTTTCTCTGATCTATATATTAAATATTAATAATTAAAAATGTATAATATAAATATATAGGCGTCCCGGTGGCGCAGTGGATAGCACGATCGCCTCACAGCAAGAAGGTCGCTGGTTCGAGCCTCGGCTGGGTCAGTTGGCATTTCTGTGTGGAGTTTGCATGTTCTCCCCATGTTCGTGTGGGTTTCCTCCGGGTGCTCCGGTTTCCCCCACAGTCCAAGGACATGTGCTGTAGGTGAATTGGGTTAGCTAAAATTGTGCGTAGTGTATGTGTGTGAATGAGTGTGTATGGATGTTTCCCAGTGATGGGTTGCAGCTGGAAGGGCATCCGCTGCGTAAAACATATGCTGGATAAGTTGGCGGTTCATTCCGCTGTGGCGACCTCAGAATAATAAAGGGACTAAGCCGAAGGAAAATGAATGAATAATATAAATATACATTTCATCCCCTCTATAACAGTTTATACCATTGTGAATGCCAATCAATGCTAGGAAAATATCATTCAACAGTCTGAAACTGGCCGTTCTAGAGCACCGATAGACATCTTAAGTATTCACAAAACACGTTTCATGTAAAATAGGTGTTTATATTTGCATGAAGCCTAAAAAAAGAAAAATTAGACACATCATTTGTAAAGTTTGACCTACAGTAACCTCTAAAATAGTCACTAAATATGCCTCAAAACACTGAAAACCTATACATTTTATATTTTATATAAAATTATATTATAAATTAATTTATTATTATATTATATTTTATACCCCCCCCCCCCCCCCCCCCCCCCCCCCGATCATCAATGTATAATTCGCACACTGCTCTTAGTTAGGTGTTGCAAATGTTTTATCATTGTAATTATTTATTTATTGTGACTAGACATGGGACGATAACCGGCTTCAAGATTTACCACGGTTTGCAAAAATCATGGTTCTAAACTGCTCATTTATTTGTTATACCATTCCTATGGTGTATGTAAGTTGTTGTTTTTGTATATGTTTTTTACGACTATTTCATTTAGTTTATAAGTTTTATTAAGGCTATAAAGTAGTTGTTTTTTACCTAGATATTTAAAAAGGACATAATGTAGAGCAGTAATCAAAATATCGTGATACCGTGATATTTTTTTCTAAGGTTATCATACCGTCAGAATCTCATATCGGCCCATGCCTAATTGTGACCCTGTTTGATAACAAATACAGTCAAAGCACGCTAATGTTTGACAGTTTATGACTATTTCCACTTTTTTGGGGGAGAAATCCATATTAATCGTCATTTTATCAGAAGATCAGGTCTAATTTATGTCAGGGTATCAAGTGCTTCTATTGTATTGGCTGCTTAATAATGCAGTGGAAAATATGTTGGCAGCACATGCTCATCTCTCTAAGGCAGCACTTCATCTGAAGAGCACTATATGCTCAACTTATCTGAGAGTTCATCTAGCATTAGGATTGAAGAGCACTACAACAACACACAGATACACACTCACGCAAACAGCAATAGCAGTGGCATACACACACATAGCTGCGCTTGAACTGAATTAAAATAGTGAGGACGCAGCATTATGTAAATGCAGGCCCATTCCCCTCTCTGGCTCTCGGAAAATTGGATGATGTGTTACAGTGATACCGGAGTGAATGGAAGGGCACCGTCTCAGGTTCCCATCAGCAGCATTTCCTCCTCTTCTGCCATCTTGCTGTCCTCTTTTCACTTTCCCCTACGATTCCCTTTATTAAATGAGCTTGCAAAACCACACAACCATAAGTATTAGTGCTTGCAAAGAACAAAGAAGACTCTGGCTGGGAATCTGACAAAACTGCATTGTCTAATGCATTTTTGGGGTGTTTTGTCTTGAAAAAAATATTTATTAATTATATATTTTTTTATTCTATAAATAATTATTTTAAAATTATATATTTTATCTTGTATTAATAAAGCCACAAATGCTGACATTGTGTTAAAAAACAAACTAAATAAAGCATTCCTTATTATCCTGAATGTCTATGAAATAAATGAAGAGTTCAGATGGAAAAACTTCTACGTGCCATCTGATTTTTTTTAATAGCATTTTTCTCAGCCTCCTATATTTATGTTCAGATATTTCACATTAAACATTAAAGGCAATGAAAACAAACCTTTTGCCATAAAAGTGAAATTACTGAACCCACACAAATGTTCAATTTAGAAGAAACTTTCAGATGAACTGTTCATATAGAAGTTATGCATCAATTCTTTGTTATATTAGTTAAGACTATGTTTGAACTTATAATGCATATAGAGAACCACAAGAACATGAATAAATGACAGAATTAAAATTTTCTCTTTTTTTTTTTTTTTTGCAAAGAATAGAGGCGTGCTATTTAACTGATTTATGATTTTCACTTGGCAGATGTTCAAATGGGCAAAAAATAGACTCTGGCTGTGTTCAAAACTTCCCCTGCACTTCATTCCTTGTTCTCCACACTAGTCCACTTAAAATTAGTCAATTTGAAGGGTTGAATTCATACAGTGAATGCAGCAAAGGTGTTGTCCCTTTTGCATCATTTGTGCTTGCTGTTTAGTAATCAGTTGAAGCTTAGTAAACGTTTAGCTCTAGTAGAAAGATTGATTTAGAATGTATAAACCTAAATTAAACAAATTAATAATGAATGTATTGTGCTCTGTTCCAGATTAGGCTAAAATGGAAAGTTGAATTATTAAGTCGAATTGTTTTACTGCAAGTGCCATCTCGCAGCTAGATGCGTAAATTTGGCATGGCTATTAAAGTGCTTAAATCTTTCTAGCCGTTATATTAAAAACACCCAACAGCTTCTCTAATACATTTTATTGTCATTTACACTTGTATTTTGGTTCTCTTGGTCCCTTTGTTCTGGACCTCAAAAAAGAAATTATACATTTAGTCCTGGTGTATGCTTACTGTCATTTTTAATGACAAAATAAAAACAAGTCTTTTATAACAGACATTTTGCATTGAAACTTGGAGAACATCCATAACAATGCTAAACTGTATGGTCCGAAAATGGTTATTTGATGAGTTTACATGTGATAGCAGTGAGAGACTGCATGTGTAAATGTCATTTTACAGTCTCTCTACTAATAACTAGTTTAAAAACTTAAAACATCAGCAATGCCAACCACATATTGTTGAGAAAATAGCACGGAATAGCTAAAGACGTGGTTCAGTAGCAAATTTTCTATGTTTTTTCTCAGTGTTGTATGTGCGCGTGCATGCGTGTTACTGCATGCACTGTATGCCATGTTGTGTTTTAGCCTAATTTGTTGTGATTATTTGTAACATTCACAGAATGCAATATATTACTTTAATAAAGGTACAAAGTGACAACTTACAATTAATCTCAATAATTTGTAACAATTCTTTAATAATTAAAAAGCATGACATTCTTTATATTAACTAAACTTTTATATACAATTAGATTTCTATGAATTAGATTGTTATAAATTAGATAAAGTGTGCATAGAAACTGGCATACTGTATGTTGGCATGCAATACAGTATCAATACCGTTAAACCCATCCACTACACTCTATCTTGCTGATGATTTTTAATGCAATGGTTAAAAGGATTTAATTGGAATAAATGAAAACTACAACGAATATAAACAGGCCTGGCACTATTTTTAGCTTGTTGGATGGTCATCATAACCACACTTTTTGATGTACCAAAAATATTTTCTAAAGATTAAGAATAAAGAAATGTAAAGAATAAGGTCAAAGATTTAGAATAAAAGTTACTTGTAAAATGTTTCCTCTATTTAAAAACAATACAGTATATTAGTAGTGAGAGACTTCCCTCACGTTAGATTGTATGTTTTCTTGCACAGCTGGATGCTGGACTCATGGAAAATAATTGAAGCAACAGCCAACAGAGGATTTCGCTTGGTCTTAAAGCCTTTTTTCAATGGGTTCTTTTCACAATTTATGATGGCATAGCAGTCAAAATAGGACAAAGGAGCTCATGTATGGGACAAATTCTGGACTGTTGTCAGTCGGGGGGTGGGTCTTTCAAACCACCTGAACCCTCCCTGGCTATGGGCCTGTAAACACATAATGCACTTTAAAAGCATCAACAAGATAGGGTGTAGTGGATGGTTTTAACGGTATTGATACTGTAGATGGTTGCTTAATCCTTCTAGAAGGATGCAACAATTCGTGCATGCCAACCATTTACAGCATCAATACTGTTAGACCCATCCACTATACCCTAGCATCTTGCTGGTGATCGTTGCATAGTGAAACACCACTCAGATTTCCTTAAAATTCTCATTTCCTCAAATTCATCTTCTATATTTCCTCAAAAGTCTAGATTTCAAGACCACTTTAAATCCAGCACTGTCACGTCACCCCTGCTTTTATCGGCCATTCAGATGCAGTGAGATGGCCTCGCAGCACAATGCCATTCTTCTAAATTGCCCCAGCTTGCTATACCGCACTACACTGAGAAGGCAGTGCAATGAAGTTATGAGTGTAAGTAAGGTCAAAATCCCGGCAATAAACAAGAACTTAATCCGGTTATCTACAGAGGGCAGGGTTAGAGGAAGAGTGGTACAATATAGTAGAAAGGGAGCCGCTTGCTTTTATACGCACACACACACACACACCTGGGCTTTGTTCTGTGGTGGCCGGTCATACATCTAACAGCCCCCAGTTTCCATTTACCTCCAGATTGCTGGCGACCGCTGACCTGGCGACCCCAATCCGCAGAGGGCCCTGAGGAGGGCCCATCAATACTGGCAGCAGCTTGTTTTTGTCTGCCCTGCTGGATAAATGATGCCATTGGCTGGCACACACACATCATCTCGACTTGCAGACTTGATAGAGTGGGGCCTTGTGGTAAAAAGGCCTTGCATTTGGGACGTCGGCCAATTTTGCAGACCTTGCTGGAGTGCGGCGAGATGCCATAGGAGGCTCTGGAGGACAAACCCCCCCTCCCTCCCTTTCTGTTTTTCTCTCTCCTCTACATGCTTTGTGCCCGCTTCTCCCTCAGCCCTCCTTGTTACAGATGCAGCAGATTTAGTTAAGGGCGCCCTAGTTCTTGAACCGCACTGACCCTGGTCCCTCGTTGCTGTCTGAGTAATGTATTCATCTCATCCTCCGGCCGGCCCTTGGGTCGCAGCCTTATCTATCCAGCGTTTGTACCGCTGTCATCTTGCTGGCCAGAACCCATAAGTTCTCACTCGGCCGAGGAAGGAAAAGAGATGAGGGCAGTGGGAACACAAACGGATGCTGTTCATTAAAGCTCCACTAGGGGTCGATTATTCTACAATACATGGAAGGATTTTATTGAAGATGATGTCTATGGAGCAGTTGGTTATTTGAAAGAATACACTAACATATAGGTTTGGGTTGCTGCTAGAAGGGATTCAGCCTCGGCCTGAAGTTAATAAGAATGAGTTTTATTATTTATTATTTTAACCATTATATTGAGTTTTATTAACGTCTAATGTTTTATCAACCATAACTATAAAAACTACTTACTTTACTTAAAAAAACTGTGACAAACCTGTTGCCTTAAAAGCACAATAAAAAACTTTATTGTCTATCAAACAATGAGAGAAATTCATATTAGGTATAGAGTCATATATACACAATACAGATACACAGTCACAACAACCAAGACCACAGTAAACCCTACAACACACCTTTAAAACAATAAAGATCAGACCTTGAAGACAAGATCATGTCAATACCGCTTGGCCTTATTTAAATTATTAATCAGAGTGGGAATAAAATAATTACTATAGTATTTTTTATTGCTAAATCGATAACCTGACGCAATAACCTGAAAAAAAATACATATAAACATTGAAAATGGAAATGCTGTCAGATTCTCACTAAACCACAGCCTATTTAAGAAACAAGGAGACCTGAAAATAAGCTGTAGAACCATTTGCTTGTGGTGGGAAGCAAGCTGACCTACTTGAGTGTGAGTAAATTTTCATTTCTGTGTGAACCATCTTTTTAGTAGACCTCTTAATAAACCAAGTCTTATCATAATTCAAATTGGGAAAACCAAAAAAACGATACTTCAGTGGCAGAAACCAAACTGACATCTGCCGTTTGTGATTAAACAGGACTCTTTGAGGAAGTTTATATATATATATTCATTCATTCATTTTCTTTTCGGCTTAGTCCCTTTATTAATCTGGGGTCGCCACAGCGGAATGAACCGCCAACTTATCCAGCATATGTTTTACGCAGCGGATGCCCTTCCAGCTGCAACCCATCACTGGGAAACTTCCATACAGACTCATTCATACTCATACACTACGGACAATTTAGCCTACCCAATTCACCTATAGCGCATGTCATTGGACTTGTGGGGCAAACCGGAGCACCCGGCCGAGGCTCGAACCAGCGACCTTCTTGCTGTGAGGCGAACGTGCTACCCACTGCGCCACCGTGACGCCCATATATATATATATATATATATATATATATATATACTGAATACTCTGCAGTATTATTTTATTTTGAACATATAGTTTAGAAGTCAACAAGTGATTAGAGCACAGATTCTCAAACTTTATTGTCAGACGGAGTGCTTTTAACTAAAAGATTACTTTTAGTACCTCCTGAGATTTTAAAGTAAATATTTCAATGATTAAACTTGTTTATTTTGATTATTTTATCTTTGTGTGATGTAATTTTTGATGAACCACATACAGTCCCCTTGTTAAGGAAACCCACATTAAGAAAACTCTGCTCTAGTGTTGAAAAATCATGTTTAGCTCCAATCAGAGTTGTCCATACAGAGTATTGCAACAGTCTTTTTACTTAAACTTTTGCTTTGTTGGAGCTGACACATTTTTTTCCTACATCTTTAAATTTACAACAGCCCACAAATGCAAGAGTGAATTCTTTATGTGTGAAACACAAATCACTCCAAAAATGGACTATTGACATTTTGTATAACCACATCAACTGTGCTGTTGTAAATGAGAACATAAATACCAACAATTTAACTAGTGTGGTCACTGCTATTGTTGACTAAAGAAACTTGCAACCAAAGACAAAATATCTCTGCCAATTGTAAGCTCTATTAACAGAGACACTGTGTTTTGTTTTTGCTCATAAAGATGTTGTTTTTAATCACAGCGTTCTCTTTGTATCTTTGCCATTTCTACTTTAAAGACTTTTTTATTGCTGGATAGATTTGCTTAAAATATTACCAGTGACTAATTGTGTTGGTTTTGGTTTTACCAAACTAAAAAAGAACACAGTTGTGTGAAAGAGTGTACATTTGGACACAAGTAGACTGTCAAAAAGTGTGTAAGAGTATATTGTAATTCTTGACTTTTGATATGCTTGGTTGGTTTTGTACATATAACTGTATGTGTATTAATTCTGGATCGAATGCTGTCGCCACTACCTGTATTTTTCTAAATTGAATTTGTTTGTAGTAGGTGTGGCCATCAATTGCGTAAATGACCTAACTCTGAATGTAGGAAATGGGATTAGGATCGAGGTAGAGGAACGACAATCATATTTAGCTTTTGTGTGTACATTCAGTGGCACTTTATTAGGTACACCTGTGCAAATATCTAATCAGTCAATCATATGCAGCAACTCAATGCATTTAAAGATGTAAAGTGGTCAAGATGATCAAAATGGAGCATCAGATTGGAGAAGAAATGTGACTTTAGTGATTTGGAATGGTTGTTGGTATTTCTATTTTCTATGCGTTTGGCTGTTTGTCCACACGAAAACGCAGTGTCAGGTGACTAAAACAGAAACGTTTTCAAAACTCCGGCCAGGGTGAAGATTTTCCAAATATGCGGGTACAGTGTGGATGCTACAACCAGAGTTTTCGCCTCATGATGTCAGCGTGCGCACTGTTTTCTCCTTTCAAATTGGCCAACACGGCTGGATTCACACCAAACGCAGAAGATGCAAATGAGGCAAAATTCCAAATGCATCGCATATTTTGCATCGTTCTCCAATGGGATAGTAATCCGCCTCTGTTCTCACATTTGCATTGATTTGTATGCAATAGGGTATATGCACAGCTAGTGTTTTTCCCCTACCGATAAACTTCCGGTTAATGTGACTTTTAAAAATTTTATACTGTTCCTTTTACAGCGTCGATGTTGTAACGTAATTAAAATATAATCACTTAAATAGACTGAAGCATTCATTTAGTTGTTTAAGTGTAAAACGAGATGAAAAGCCGTTAACACGCACGCGCCTCAGGATCAGCAGACTAGCGCTGAAACTCCATTAAAAATACTGGAGTAAAATAAATGTTCATATTTTAAAGACATGGTGTGGAAAAATGGAATTTAATGCAGTGCTTCTTGTACATTCTGAGGCCCACTTTATATATCAATCAGGCAGTGAAGATCAATGATTTTTAAAGAAAACAGACCTTAAACATGGTGATTTTATAATGGTATACAGTTCTTTTAAAAGTCCTTCTGCATATACCCTATTTACTCGTGCAAATACTTATTTCCCCGTTTAGTGTGAACCCAGCATAAAAGTGTCATTATCACCGCCTGTTGGTTCAGTGTGACCTAAACATGCGTATTTACGTTAGTGGACAGAGATGTTTTAAAAACGAAAGCCGGGAAAACCCCATTTATAAAAATAACCGTGTATGTGTGGACATGGCCTGAGTTTGATACCTGTGAAGTAGAGGGGGAGTAAATGAGTACATTTGTTTTTGTACTTCGAATAAAATATCACTTTCGGTCGTTGAAAATGTACACAAAGCAAAAGAGAACGCAGTCGAAACGTGTCTACGGTCAGATGCTAACACAAATCAGAAGTCCTCACATGCCGTCCTCCTTATGCCCCTTACCTTTCCATGCTCAGGTGTACTACAACGCTTCTGTCAGTTCCAGCAGAACGGACTGCAGTTAATTAAGCACATGAGTCCCTTAATATAATCAATTTTAATTAAACTGAATTTTAATCGGAGTGTGGGGGGAGACGGGGTGACGTCCGGCAAGGGAGGTTGTTAGCGCAGCGTAATCCATGTGCTGTCAGTGCCATTTCTCTCCTCTTTTTTTCCACCATCCCCCCATCAATTCTCTCTATCCTTTTCTTTTTCAGTTCGGATTTGTTGGTGCCTAATTAATATGGATAGGGCATTAAGCCTTTTGGACTCTGGTGACTCTCATTTCATGACTATTAATGATTTTAATGAACTGCACTAATAAGACAGTTTTTCTCCACCATGCTTTCGAGAGCGATCCGCCGTGTATTCAGAGAGGAATAGGGTTTATTGGAATGAAATGATCATCAGTATAAATCATTTTGTACACATATAGGGACATACATAAATACACAGCCTCCAGAAAAAAATATGGAGTTAGGAATTAAACAGTAATTTGATGAGATTCTACATAAGGTGAATTTAAATTGCACATTATGGTGGAGACTGGGGCTTGTTGGCACATGGGAAGTTGTCAAAGGGGATGTATCGAAGAAAACCTGTTAAATTAGAGTAATTTGAGTGTATTCTCTCCTCAAAAATCCATCACATGTTTATTACCACTGCTTGGCAATAGACAGTAGAACTATTTGATACCATTAGTTAAATACGTCTTTTGGACAAAGCAATGGTTTGGTAGTATCAGTCTTTATATCTATATTAAGTGTTTAAAAAGTTATATATTTTTATTTTCTGAAAGGTGACAATGTGACTAGAGTAAAATTGACAGAATGAAGTATTTTGGTTGGTTATAACCTGTGCAATTTCAACGGAGTAAATATCATGATTTTATTAATAGTTTGATTCATTTTTGCTTATAGAAATTTTCTTTTCAGTTTTATTTTAAACATACTTTGTTTTGGTGCGTTTTTGTCGGTTTCATTTAATATTAAATGTCAATAAACAGTTTGAGTAATCATTTTTATTTAATTATTATTATATATTTATTTAAGCTAAATGGAAATAAATCTGAAAATGAATTATTTATAGGCAACTTGCTGAAATAATTAAAAGTTGTGCAAATATAGAGGTTTCAGATTACGCTATTTCAATTAACAAAAAACGTTTTGTTGCTCTTTATTCATTAATTAATTAATTAATTAATATATTTTTGTCACCTTTAAATATAATGACTCTGGTTTTAAAAGCATGGTTATTAAATGTTCTCTTGAGGAAAAAAAAATATATCTATAATGTCATTTTTATATTTTTTAATGTCAAATTTGGTTTCCTTTTTTTTTTGACATGTGTGGTACACATATTTCATTAGATGTGTGTGTACGTGTTTTTGTGACATGTCAGGACACAAATCTGTATATTACAAGAAGGTGGTGAAATTTGGGGACATTGCTGATGTCCTCATTTCTCAAAAAGCTTATAAATCACACAGAATGACTTTTTTTTCCTGTGATGGTTGGGTTTAGGGACAGGGTGGGGTTCGGACAATAGAAAATACAGTTTGTACAGTATAAAAACAATGGAAACATATGTAATATCTCCCCAATTAAAAAAATAAATAAATGTGTGTGTGTGTGTGTGTGTGTCAAATATATATATATATATAAACTGGAAAACTAAAAAAATCAAGTACTTTGACACTTTTTTTAAACTATAAAATGTAATTTGCTCTCAAAATGAAGGTCGACGAATTGTACAGAAGCCAACAGACGTTGTTAATGAAAAGAAACTCTTTTCCGCAGAAAACCTTGATTTGAATAGCTGTAAAAACCGAACTGAAGACGTGAAGGCTCTTCATGTTTTTGAGGGAAAACCTTTGCAACCTAATGCCTGCTTGTCCATGAGTGAGTGAATGCTATAGTAGACGACTTCTGCTCTTCTATCTCTTTAGTCGGGGTGATCATTCGCCTAATCATTTAAAAAAAAGTACAGAATAGCAAGTTATAACTTTCTGACCTGCAATTTGAGGAATACACACTCATTTTATAGTTACACACATTCTTTAGGTGATTTCTAAATGCGGGAAGAAGTAGCAATGCACAATAAAAGCTGAGTCAGTAAATGTATAGACGTCTCTCTTTTTGAAATTTCACATTGAATTTGAATTAAAGGCTGTAGATTTTCTTAATTTTGGTGTTAACAAAAGCAAACATCCTCACAAAGACGGAGGGTCACAGCCCAGTGTTGTAGACCAAGGACGGCTATGAGTGGCTAGCTAACTCAAAATGTGACGGGGTTATAACTTTTGCTGAAATACTTAGAGCAACATTTGGCTTGGGTTAATTGGCTTATTGAATAAAATACAACTTAATTATACTTAAATTGTGTGTTTTTTAGAAATGGCTTTCACTGGGAGGTAAAGGGTTGATGACAACTGGGGAAAAAAAACTTGTTTGTGTGTCATACGCTTGGAAAAAGCACTTAAAATCAAGCAAAATCACATCATGGGTGAATTGAGTGTTTTCGTACTTTCCTGCTCTTGACAACCTCTTTTCAAAAATGAGGCGTAGTGTTTATATGGTTTACTTGCATACAGTTTGGGACAAACCTCAGTGAAAATAATAGTCCTTGGAAGAGATATTTACAGAAATAGAGACAATATTACAGTGAGAAATGAGACACTGTAATGTTAAAAGTACCCTATAAACAAGTGGAAAATAGGTACCATTTTAAAAAAAAGATTTCAAAGAGACTGTACATGTTAAAATGATTTGAAGTAGTAGTTAACTTTAAAGGGGATATATTATGCCCCTTCTCTGATGTCCTTAGAGTGTGTATGTGAAGTTTCAGTTCAAAATAACCTACACATATTTTTTTTGTAACTCTATGAAACTGCCTCTTTTAGGCTTTGATCCAAATTGTGCAGTTTTGTTGGCTGTCGCTTTAAATTCAAATGAGATTGTGCTCTTTTCAAAAGAGAGCGGAGCTACAAACACCTATGCATCCGCATAGTGGCAGATTCAAAATAAGACTAACGTTATAGTCTTATATATATAAATAATATATATATATATATATATAAATAACTGAAATGTCAAAAGAAGTGGCTCAGAAAAAGGTAGTCTATGGAGATTCATTTGTGCATCCTAAAACTCGACATTTATAATGCCTCTCAGTCGCTGACATTATCTTAGATAAGGCTAGAAAACTCTAATGGTGGATGGCTGCTTCTCACTCAGGGCTGTTTATGCTAATGAGAGAGAGAGAGATCATCACTAATGGGCAGGACGTGTACAAAGGGAGAATGTCAATTAAAGTGTTTTTGCAGACTGTTTTTATGAAGTGTGATTATAAAAAATAGAATTAAACCATTTTTACCATTAGAGGCTGGCTTTATTCACACACTGTTGCCACACAACTGTGCTTAAACCACTTACGAGAGTGATTTCTGTAAAATAAGTCCCCTTTAATGTTTAAAATGTAACTTTTATTTATGACATGCTTTATACTTGGAATACTTGTTTCTGATTGGTCAATTACGACATTCCAACATATGTTATTCCCTGACAACCACTGACAGCCAAAAACAGTCAAAAACTCAAAGCTGACAGAACTGACACTGCTGTACTGACGTTTTATCCTACCTGTCAGATTACTACAAACAAATGCCACATTAAATTACCACATTAAAATGTATGCTGGTAGCACAATCTGATAGGCAGCATATTTTGTCATCAAAATGTGTAGCCTACATTTTGAATGTGAAGTAGGAAAATCTGGCATGGTAGGAAAAATCGACAGAACACCAGCTAAATAAAGCATATACTAATCTATGTATTATTCATTCACATGACTGTGCCAAACAGTCAAAAACCGCGGTATGACAGACAACCAGATACATGTGAATGTGGATGTAAGTATATGGATGTGATCAAGGTCACATTGGTCAAGATGATTCAAATTTCCCGGATAAGCCTGCGTTGTTCAGCGGTTGTTACCTGGGAATAACATACCTTGTAATGTCACGACTGACCAATCAGAATCAAGTATTCCAGACAGTCGTGTAATAAGTAAGAATAAACTATTCAAACTATTCCAGCATATGTTTTACACTGCGAATGCCCTTCCAGCTGCAACCCAGTACTGGGAAACACACATACACACTTATTCACACACACACTCATACACTACAGCCGATTTAGTTCATCCAATTCACCTACAGTGCATGTCTTTGGGCTGTGGAGGAAACCGGAGCACCCGGAGGAAACCCACGCGAACACTGGGAGAACATGCAAAGTCCACACAGAAATGCCAACTGGTCCAGCCGGGACTCGAACCAGCGACCTTCCTGCTGTGAGGCAACAGTGCTAACCACTGAGCCACCATGCCGCCCCTACACGTTTTCAACCTCTTCCTAATCAAACACACCTGAATCAACTCATCAGGGGTCGGCTGCACTAGCAGTGCGTAAGTTAAAACGTAGCCTAGTTGTGACTTAAAGGGACACTAAGTTACAATTTACACATTACTAAATATTTTTGTGTTGCACCACTGAACTTTTAAACATAACGCTACGTTCTAACTCATTTTTTTATTAATATATTAATAAAAAAAAATAATATTAAATAAATATATTATTAATAATATTTACGGCAGCCTCCCCCAATTGTATAACGGTAGAAAAGAGACGATAATGAGATAAGTTTACATCGAGGAGCTCACGATCATAATGAAGAATGATCTCCCTCTACTCACAACCTTATTTTCCTCCCAAATCTCACTTTTTTTTTTCGGTTTATGAAAGAAGTTTAATTTTCTTTCAAGGAGTGTTTTGTGATTATTGTATCCATCAATTAAAACGAGAATTTCTTCATGATTGAGTTTTTCTTCCTGCTCTTTTCTCTTTCATGAGTAGGATATTAAAAAATTCAAATTTAATGTTTTGATAACTTTATGTGCATTCAATTTCGCGTGTATTCACGGCTCGCAATGCAGATGTGTGCGTCGTCTGTTATAGTGACTGATTGTAATTTAATGTGCTATAAAAATGTAATTTATAATTTCATTTTCATAGGACAGTTATATATAGATGCATTACTTGCAGAATTTTAAAGCAGTTTAACGATTGAAATGCTTTTTATTGGATATTACAGCATTCAATACGACTACGCATGACTTTACGGGAAGCTTACGACCTACTAACTAAGGTTTGCCCTAAGATCATGTGGTGCAACCGAAGTGAGAACAAAGTTAGTTACAAACTAGCTAGTAGTTACTAAGTCCCTAGTGTGGAATTTACTTTTCAGTTTAAGAAAGATCAGCTGGTGCAACCCTACCCAGAACATTAGAAGAGACTCCAAAACCTGAAGTTAATGGGTCAGATAAGGTATAGACATCCAAAATATGTACTGTTGGTGTGCCTCCAGTAACAGCCGGTGACCTACCCTCACCTGCAGCTTCTCCACGATGGACATCCAGCATTCCCCAGCCTCCGGCAGCTAGACTGCAGCTCTGCACAGGACGTTTGGCCGGAATGGTCATGCCCAACTGAGTCTGGTTTCTCTCATGGTTTTTTTCCTTCACTTTCGTCAATTGGTGAAGTTTGTTCCTCACCACTGTCGCCACTGGCTTGCTTGGTTTGGGACTTCTGGAGCTGCGCATCGATGGATTTGCTCTGCAGTGTTTGAACTTTCAGCAGTGAAAACTTAAACCACACTGAACTAAACTGAATTTCAGCTCTGAAAACTGGACTGACACAGTTTCAATTTACTAGAACTTCTATGTTAAGCTGCTTTAACACAATCTACATTGTAAAAGCGCTATAGAAATAAAGATGAACAGGGTTGGGAAACACTGGTACATTGGATCACTCTGTTCAATTATAATAATAATTCCTTACATTTATATAGCGCTTTCCTATACACTCAAAGCGCTTTACACATTGGGGGAATCTCCTCATCCACCACCACTGTGCAGCATCCACCTGGATGACGCGACGGCAGCCATATTGCGCCAGACCGCACACCACACACCAGCTGATTGGTGGAGAGGAGACAGAGTGATGAAGCCAATTATGAGATGGGGATGGTTAGGAGTGGGCAAATTTGGCCAGGATGCCGGGGTTAAACCCCTACTCTTTTTCGAAGGACATCCTGGGATTTTTAATGACCACAGAGAGTCAACGGTTTAACGTCTCATCCGAAAGACAGCACTCACTGAGCAGTATAGAGTCCCCATCAATGTACTGGGGCGTTAGGACCCACACAGACCACAGGTTGAGCGCCCCCTGCTGGTCTCACTAACACCACTTCCGGCAGCAACCTAGCTTTCCCATGTGGTCTCCCATCCAGGTACTGACCGGGTGCAGCCCTGCTTAGCTTCAGTGGGCAACCATGTGAGAGTTGCAGAGACCTAGCTGCCGGCTAATTATCTTTGTGATTCTGATAATACTTTAATTAAACACTGCATTTGGAACTTCAACTTTGTTGTTGCACCATTCATAACAATTGCAGAATAAATCCCCACAGAATTATCACAGCCTGATGTGAAACGTCTGCAACACCCACACCATGTGTCCTTAAAAACCCATTTTTTGGAGTCGACAACTTATAAATACTTAGTTCTGTTTTTTTATTAGGTTGTTTACTGTACACCTTGTCACATAGCAGCTTTTAGATGTTGTTGTTTGTAAGTCAGTAATGCAGCTACCCCCAATAGACAGTCAATGATGAGGATTAGGGTAATTTAATTTTTTTTTTAAATCTCATCGTTTTGTTAACGTGTGAATTAGACATGCGAAACTCATGTGGTTTTTCTTTAAGGGAACGTTGGGGTTGGTAAGATTGTGTAAGTCTCTGTGTTCACTGAGGCTGTAATTATTTGATCAAAATACAGTAAAATAGTAATATTGCAAAATAGGCGTAACTAATATAGATTTAGGGTGACACGGTGGCTCAGTGGTTAGCACTGTCGCCTCACAGCAAGAAGGTCGCTGGTTCGAGTCCCGG
>CAIGQV010000818.1:25933507-25955238 GCA_903798115.1 Danio jaintianensis | reverse complement strand
TTAGCACTGTCGCCTCACAGCAAGAAGGTCGCTGGTTCGAGTCCCGGCTGGGTCAGTTGGCATTTCTGTGTGGAGTTTGCATGTTCTTCCCGTGTTGGCGTCGGTTTCCTCTGGGTGCTCCGGTTCCCCCCACAGTCCAAAGACATGCACTATAGGTGAATTGAATAAACTAAATTGGCTGTAGTGTTTGTGTGTGAATGAGTGTGTATGGATGCTGGATAAGCTGGCGGTTCATTCCGCTGTGGCGACCCCTGATGAATAAAGGGACTAAGCCGAAGGAAAATGAATGAATGAATAATCTAGATTTACACCTTAAACAAACTGATTCAGTTTTGTTACCTGCCAAACTGTCTTGTGTTCTGCCAGATCTTACGTTTGTGTACTTTATGCGTCAGATGGTTAGCAAATGGATTGTTTTCATCCCATCTGAGGATAAAACTATTGTGAACAGTAGTGAACTGTTATGTTATATGAGGACACAGACCAGGACATAAAATCTGCACCTTGACTGCAGTATCAAAGTTGTCTCTCTGCAATCATGAAAGATGAGAATAAAACTGCAACTGTTCTCTCATCCTTGACTCCTTCATCTCCTCCCTCGGCTTCTCCACACCCGCTGCTGGCCTTGTGGGAAAATTTATTGCTGCGTTGCATCTGTTGCATTAAAGAGACATTGTTAAGCCGAATCACTTATCAGTATCAGCGTATGCGTGTAGAAAAGCAAAAAACATGACAGCCCCAGATGTATCATTCATGAAGTATTCATGCATAATAGCATTTGCATGGCATCCAGAATTTATTGCATGCATTCAGATGAGCCCCTTTGAGTAAACATCACATAATCTAAAGCTTATGCAAAACGATGTGTATAAAGAACTAATGTTTGTTTCTCAGCTTACTATGTTCAAGATTCCAAATGATAAATGTATTTTTTTATTCTTCTTTGCAGGAATTTTCATAACATCGGGTGTTGAGACTGCTTTGAGGATTTGAGGTTCTGTGACAATTTTTTTTTTCAGTTGGCAAGCGCACATTGGTAGGTATTTCTTTTTATTTTGTCAAACTGTCTGTCTTGTAAATTTTGAAAGAGAATACAGATGTTTTCCAGTAAACCTTTGAACGGAGTGTTTTTCTTTAAGGAGCTTTCATGCTTTTCCTTTCAATGAAAATTTAATTGCCAGTCAGTGTTATGCCATTGAAGAATTTCCTTTTTTTTTCGCAGTTATCCCAGGATCCTCTGCCTGAGATTTGAACTAGATATAATTGCTTGTAGACCTCTGCTGAATGACTGGTCAAGTGGAGGCGAGAAGTTCAGATCCTGGAGTCTGTCACATGGACGCTTTATACAGTGAGTATCTGAGGCAGTTTACCGTATCTAAATACATACCAAAAGAAAAATCCAAGATTTGTATTTACAGCTAGATATTTAATAATGCATATTTTATAATGCTTTATTTAAAGGGATAGTTCACCCAAAACTGAAAATTCTGTCATCATTTACTTACAATTCACTTGTTCAAAACCTGTTTGACTTGAACACACAAAAAAATGTATTGAAGAAAGCTGGAAACCAGTAATTGACTTTAAGCATATTTGGTTCCTACACTGTAAAAGATATCTGTAAATTAGAAGTTTTCCCGTATTTTGTGATTCGTGTTTTTATTTTTTATTTTTCCCTTTTTATTTATTCTTTTGAATTGCATTATGGGACCTTGATCTTTCTTCCAGCAACTTTTAACTTTGAAAAGTTCGGAAAAGTGACTTTAATTAACATTTATAATGGTTTAAAGTGATATATTGTCTGGGTTGGTGTTGTATATTACAAAAACCTTGTAATAAACTGTCAGAATATTTTCTGTTATTTTACAGATTTATTTCTCTATAAATCATTTTTATACATTATATTATTATACTTAAATGTCAATAAAAGGGTAATTTACATGTTACGTCAATGCAAAGACGCGAATAGACATCCTGCAGTGCAAATGAAGCGGTGCGAGTTAAGCGTTTTGCACGTTTGACGCACTTAACGCGTAAATCGCTCAAATTGCTTGTTGGAAGTTGGAAAATCAGAACTTCAGCGGACATTCACGCCGTGTTAACCAATCAGGAGCTTTCTCTTGTAGGGGCGTGATTATGACGTAGTGCCTGTTGTTGGTGTCCCGAGAGGAAAATCTCTTGCCGACCGGACAACAGCTCATCAAACTGGACCTAGCTCAGTCTGAAGCACCGCTGAAAGCTTCCATCATTCTCGTATAGTTTCTGGAGGAGTTGATGAACTCACAGAGCTGGGTACATCTCTGAAAGGATCTAATGCACTCAGACACGGCGCCAAACAAATCTATGGTGTTTTTCAGCCTTCCTAAAGCACATAAACACAGCTACTCTCTCAATAAAATCCATGTTAGCCATTTAGCAACGAAGCTAGAGTCACCGGGCAGACCGAAGTCCCTCCCATGACGCGAATCCACATCTATTGCGAAGTGAATTTGATGCACGAATGAAGCGAGTAAACTCTGAAAAACAATGTTCGTGCATCTATTTACGCATGAATATCGCGATTTATTCGCACGTGCCGTGTCTGGTGTGAACCCAGCATCAGTCTTGAGTAAAGCATTTCAGTGCTCAAAAATTAAAGGTTGTGAATAATTAGGGAGTTGTAATTGTCAAATATTATATTTACAGAGTAAATAAACTTTAGACTGTGTTTCCCTGGTGTGAATTGCTCAATAAGAATGCATTGTTTCTATTCAAACTCTTGCCTGCACTACTTTTTTTGTGGCACTGAATTGTATGAAAGGCCTTTATTCTACTGAATTGAATGCATTTGAAATGGAAAAAGTCATGGAAATATTTGAAAAATCTTTGTAGGACTAGTTAATTGTAGGCTCTTATAAGAATGATTAATTAGTTGCTGAGAATTTGTACTTTTTTTTTTTAATTAGGCAGCTTAAACTACAGTAACAAGTAGCCTTTCCCCTAACATAGTTCTCAGTCACAATAAAGCCTAATGTGAAAGACATATTTATGCAGTTCAATGAAGATGCTACATTGTTACTTCTATTTTTTTAAACAAATTATCATTCACTGACTGTGACATTCATTTCTTAAACTGCAAAGAAATCCAAGTCTCATTCGATGCAGCCTTGGGGTTAAGTGTGTTATTCAAGGGCATACAATAATTTCAGTTTTCCCAGTACATGGGGTTTGACAGTGTGGAACAAAATCTGAAATGTTTGTGCTCACACAGTGTAAACTGCTATACCATTCTACCTTATATTCTGCGTGTAATTCTGTTACTTGTCAATACATCACTCCCACCCCCACTGACTGCTCCTATGTGTTGAGATTGATAAAACAAGACAGAAAAAAAGAGTCTTGCATCTGCTGACATACACTAGCTGACAAAAGTCTTGTCACCTATCCAAGTTTTAGGAACAACAAATAATAACTTGACTTCTAGTTGACCATTTGGTATCAGAAGTGGCCGGGACTCGAACCAGTGACCTTATTGCTGTAAAGCCTGGTTTATACTTCTCCGTCGAGTGATCGGCGTGACCCACGGCGCATGCAATGCGCGTAGCCGTGCATTTATACTTCTGCGCGCTGTTTGTGTAGCTCTGCAATAACACCTCCGAAACGCTAGCTGGCAGTAGGTGTTTATGTTCCTCTCTGTCGAGTTTCTTCGCTGGTGTTTTGTTTTTTCTGAACGCTACCTTAATGTGCAAGTGGCTCAAAGTCGCTCATTTTGAGGCGGGAACCAGTGGACGTGTAACAACTTTAATCATGAGGTAAACACAAAACAACAGTTTCCATCTGGACCTCCTTCACGGGACTCCACACTTGTAAACACTCGCTCCAACGGGTTCGCGCGGCTCTCGGTCCCGCCCACACTCATCAGCGCTACCAAGCCGACCAATCACAGAGCTTACGCTACGTGTCGTTGCGACGTGCAGTTACATTTTTTGAGAGGTGCGCGTCAGCGTCGCCGACGGCCACGGCGAGGGCTATGCGACCACGCGTAGGCTGCGCCGGAGCATACGCGTGCGTTTGACGCAGAAGTATAAATCAGCCTTAAGGCGACAATGCTAACCACTGAGCCACCGTGTCGCCTAATATACATTTAGTATATTTTTAATACAATCAGTGTTGGGTAAGTTACTTCAAATAAGTAATTAATTACTAATTGCATCAATACAATTGTATTTGAATAACTTTTCCAATTACTCTGTCTGAAAACTAACTTAGTTACTCAATAGGTAAATTAATTACTTGACTAAATATTAAAAGTCCGCATTGCATTGACAATGTATTGGAGAGCTCAAGCAAAACTGATCAGTAATTTATTTTTTATTTATTTGTATCTGTTTATTAAACTTTTACAGAATTAGCAGGATAGTTTTACAGAAAAAATTAAGCAAATATTCCCAACACTTCCCCATAAACAAAATGAAATTACAATTATACAAAAAAACAAAAAAAAAAACATTTACACTATTTACATTTAGAAATAACCAATGTACAAAGTACATCAATGTACATGTACATCAATAGTATAGTAATTTAAATATATGAAGAGATGATGCCAACCTTATGAGGACTTGAACTATCCAACTATCCAAGATGTTTGAGGACAACCAACACTTAATACACAAATACAGTTCACTAAGCATGTATTATTATTCATTCATTCATTTTCCTTCGGCTTAGTCCCTTTATTTATCAGGGGTCGCCACAGCGGAATGAACCGCCAACTTATCCACGTATGTTTTACGCAGCAGATGCCCTTCCAGTCGCAACCCAGCACTGGGAAACTACGGCCAATTTAGCTTATTCAATTCACCTATAGTGCATGAGTATAGAAACCCACGCGAACACAGGGAGAACATGCAAACTCCACACAGAAACACCAACTGACCCAGCAGGGGCTCAAACCAGTGACATTCTTGCTGTGAGGCGACAGTGCTAACCACTAAGCCACCGCGCCCATGTATTATTATTACATGTAAATATTATTTATTTTAGAAAGACACTATATATATAATTGCAGGTTAACTACGTTTATGTACTGCCATCTGGTTACACAACTCCTTAACATTTTTAATTTTAACTGTAATGTAACAATGTGCGCCATTTTTGAAGCTACTTTGTAACGATAATTATTGTGAAACGTGATATACAAATAAACTTGAATTGAATTGAACATACTGATGTCTGTGAGAGACTAGTGACGTGCTGTGTTAGCTATCAAAAGCTATCAGACACCAACTCTGATTTCACAAGGGCTTTAATTCTCTCTTCATATTAAATGTGTATGTGAAATAATCCTCACCAAACCTGCATTTCGGTATGCAGAACCGGCTCTGAGGACTTGAAATGCTGCTGAACTCAGGTAAGCTCGTGCTAGAATGGTATTAAATCCATTTGTGCTCCATTCAAGCAATAAGCCCACTCAACTCAGCGCCAGCTCTCCCTGTGTGCTGAATTAGTGACGGCTGTGTTCTGGGCTTAATGCGGGCCAAACGGCATTTAGCTGAAAATGGAATGGAAATAGAAAATGCCAATGAGGTGAGACAGGGAGAGGCAGGGAAATCGCTAAACCTGCCTCTCATGCTACGGGGGAGAAATGCTATCGATTGGCTTTAAATTGTCTCCCGCCCAAGGAAAGAGTGTCAGGAGAGACAGCTGGAGGTGATGAGGTGCCAGTGTGTGACTGTGCTGACACTATGAATGATGCCTGAAGTATCGGATGCTGGGTTTGTTTGAAATGATATACTACTATATTACTATGGCTAGAGATGCAGTTTAGTACACTGTAAACAATGTCTGTTAATTAACAGTTTTCATGTTTTAAGTGTTTTCCGTTTATTCATGGTTGTGAATTGCATTTTGTGATGTTGATCTCTGCTCTATCCACTTTTGATGTTGAAAATTCAACTCTACAGTTTAACACTGTGACTTTTATGGACATTTTAGTAGTTTGAAATAATATAATGTATAAAAATTATAAATAGAGAAAAAGGTCTGTTTTCCCAGAGATGGGTTGTGGCTGGAAGGGCATCCGCTGCGTAAAACATGTGCTGGATAAGTTGGCGGTTCATTCCGCGGTGGCGACCCCTGATTAATAAAGGGACTAAGCCGAAAAGAAAATGAATGAATGAATGAATGAAAAAGGTCTGTAAAATAACAGAAAATGTACTGGCAGTTTATTACAGGGTTTTTGTATCGTGTTATACAACACCAACCCAGACAATATATCACTTTAAACTATTATAAATGTTAATAAAAGTCACTTTTTCAAAGATTTTAAGGTTAAAAGTTGTTGGAAGTAAGATCAAGGTCCCATAATGCAATTGAAAAAAGCATAAATAAACGGGAAACATTTAAAAATAATATAACATAACATTTGCACAAACTGGAGTTGGGAAAAAAAGTAGGAAATTAAAAAAAAAAATTCTGAGACAATAATTGTAAAAAGTGTACATGACATTGTGAGATTGCAACTTCTGGAGAATCCAATATTTGGTAACACTTTAGTTTAAAGGGGACCTTGTATGCAAAAATCTCTTTTATAAGGGGTGTTGTGTGGCAACAGTGTGTAATGGTAAAAATTAAGCAATACATGTTTTAATAATCCCACTTGATAAAAACAGTCTGCAGAAACACTTTGATTTCATCAGAGGGGGAAAGCACCGTCCATTAGTGACGATCTCTCCCTCATTAGCATAGACAGCCCTGAGTGAGAAACAGCCGTCTGCAATTTGTGTTTTAGCACTGTAAGCTTGAGCCAAAGATAATGTCAGCGACTAAGAGCAGTGGCATAAAGTAACAAATTACAAATACTCACATTACTGTAATTGAGTAATTTTTCTCAGGAATTGTAATTTGCTAAGTAGTTTTAAAAATGTGTACTTTTACTTTCCTTTGAGTAAATTTTTTAGTGCTGTGTCTGTACTTTTACTCCACTATTTTCCTTCAAACTGCAGTCACTACTTTATGTTTTTCTTGTCTGTGGGGATTGGCTGGGTAGAAAAATCAGTCGTGTGATTCCTGTCCAATCAAATTGCACATACAGTAGAAAGTAAATCACATCATACTGAACAACCTCAAGACACGGGCGCTTTATAAAGGCAGCAAACCGTTTGGAAGCATTAAAAGTGTCCAAGAAGATGACTAAAATCTTTACATGCAATTACCCAGAGACTGTTTATAGACTGACTACGTGTCACTGATGAGAAGATGGCGGATGCTTACTGTATAATGACTGAAATGGCCTTAAACAATCATTAAATGCACTACAGAATGTTACGTTTTCACACACACACACAAATTGCATGTAAACACATCAGTCGCTCACATCGTAATACTCACTACTCTATTTTGAGTACTTTTAAAAAGGCTACTTATTACTCATACTTTGAGTAATATTTACAACAGATACTTTTACTGTACTTGTGCTACATTTTTGGACAAGTAATAGTAATTTTACTCGAGTATGATTTTTCAGTACTCAGTACTATAAGAGGCATTATAAATGTTGAGTTTTTGGATGCACAAATGAACATATACTACCTTCTTGTAAACCCCTTCTTTTGACATTTTCAGTTTTTCATAGAGATAACATTAGTCCTTTTTTGAATCTGCCGCAATGCTGATGCATAGGTGTTTGTAACTCCGCCCTCTTTTGAAAACAGCAAGATCTTATTTGAATTTAAAGCAACAGTCACCAAAACAGCACAATATGCTCAAAGCTTAAAAGGGGCAGTTTCATAGAGCTATAAAAAATAATTTGTTTGGTATTTTAAACTGAAACTTCACATACACACTCTAGGGACATCAGATGCTTATTTCACATCTTGTAAAAAGGGGAATGATAGGTCCCTTTCAAGTAACATTTCAAACTATTAACTACTAGCTATAAGATATTAACTGTTTATTAGTACTTTTAAGGGGTGGCGCAGAGGGTAGCGCTGTCGCCTCACAGCAAGAAGGTCGCTGGTTCGAGACTCGGCTGGGTCAGTTGGCATTTCTGTGTGGAGTTTGCATGTTCGCGTGGGTTTCCTCCGGGTGCTCTGGTTTCCCCTACAGTCCAAAGACATGCGCTATAGGTGAATTGGGTAAGCTTAATTGTCCGTATTGTATGTGAGTGAATGAGAGTTTATGGGTGTTTCCCAGTGATGGGTTGCATCTGGAAGGGCATCCGCTGCGTAAAACATTAAAACATTAATGACCCCAGATTAATAAAGGGACTAAGCCAAAAAGAAAATGAATGAATGAATAGTACTTTTAAAGTACGATCTTTTTCTACATACTTAATCCTACCCAATACCTAAACTCAACTACTACCTTATTAACTATTATTAAGCAGCCAATTTGTAGTTTATTGAGCCAGTATAGTCTTATTACGTGTTACTTTTTTTGTTTGAGTGTTGCTTTTTCTGCTTTACTCTTTCATGAGTTGTGTGCAATTTCTGAACCACTAAAAAAAGCAAACTGAACTGCATAGGAATGACATTATTGTCAGATTCCTGTCTGCCATTGTTTGGGAAAACAGGATGTTATTGCAGTTCAATATTGTTCTGCTATAGTGCTATGTAAAAGTTAATTTAAGGATATTAAATCATTTGGCAGATATGTTAAAATGTTTCATAATTGGTTGAATTGGTGAAACAGCCTAAAATTGAATAAAAATGAAAGCTTGTTTGATTAATTAGATGGCTATAGACATATTTTTAAAAACTAAGACACTGAATTATTTTTAAAATAATTAAAGTAATGTTGCCTTAATATAATAAACACATTTAAATGTATTACATTTTTGAATGGAAAGAGACTGTTTACTTTAATATTTACAAAATAGTAATAATACTTATAAATAATAACTTTTTTGAAAACAAACACAAAAAAAAAAACACAAGTTCCCACTGTGAAAACTTGCCCTAATAGCAGATATGTAATCAGAAGAGGAAAGCGAATGTTAAATGAATAATATCTATTTTTGTAACAAATAATTTGAGGTTTAACCATTTGCATAAAATAAAAAAAATAAAAACCCATGTCACTAGTAGAAAATGTGACAACTAGCCCTGGGCTCTACATACTCATACTTACTATGTTACATTTTCCCTTCTGACCACATCTTCTAAATATCTCACAGCACTTCTCGCAAGCACTGTTATTAGTATGAAATTGTCCGCTATATAATTTTGAGATGTTGTGCTACAAACATGTGTACCCATGTCAAGATGCTCTGAACGTAACATTGAGCATCATGATGTGCTTTCATCGCATCTTTGCTCTTTTGCCCTTAGGGTTTTCAGATGTGCTTCATTTGTGAGCCTAGCATCAGTAACAACCCTGTGGACACCATCTCATCATCTGTGTCCGTCCTATTCCACATTTCTGCCATCAGCGTGACTCCAGAGATGCCTGCAGGACCCCCATCTGCCAGCTGTTTCCAGCCCAGGCCACAGAGCCCCTTTTCTGGATAATCTTCTTCAACAGCCCCCGCTTTGATTCAGCTGATAGAGTAGAACGAGGCCTGAAGCAGTGCTGGGAAATGAAGAGGGCCTGAGCTCGAGCCTTGGGGGATTCCTGTAAGCTCGACAGTCGACCTACACACTAGAGGTCAAATGATTTAATGTTTCTGCAAATTAATTGGCACTGTTAATCACTTTTGTAACTAGGGTTATTCTAATATAATTTTTTATTTAATAATTTTATTATAATTATATTATATTTATTTATTTATTATTAAGTAAAATCATGAAACTATGAAAACATGAAATTTCCTGCACAGGCTGATCGTTTCACTTTATAAGACCACAATGTATCTTCAGGAGCCACAGATATTTATTTAAAATTTTGGGCGTTAAATTTTTCAGTGTACTTTACCATTGACTTTTGACATTTTATAAATTATATTTTCAGCTAAAAGGGTTCTTTAATGTTCTACTGAAGAAAAAAGTCACCTACTGTTGTGATCGCCAGCTGTGTTTTCTCCACTGGAGATTACTTCCTGTATTCCTACTGAACTCCATCTCCCAGAACTCCTTGCACTCATCAAGTCCTGCCACAGCTGACAATAATCCAGACACTCACACACACACACACACACACACACACACACACACACACACACACACTCAGCTGAAACTCATGATCACTAATTACATGGACTACATATAGCACTCACTTTCACAGACACTTTGCTGAGTCTTGTTTGCTTGCTAACATTACAAAGCGTTTTTGCTGTGTCTAGTCTTCCAGTGTTTTTGACCTTTCGCTTGTTTACCGTGTTTGATTCTTTGCAGCCTGACCATTCACCTGTTTTTGACCTTGCTTTTTGGATTACCTCTATGCTTCTATTTACTTCTGTTTGTGACCATTGTCTGCATGACAACGTTACACCTACATATATGCTGGACAGCATAGGGTGAGTAAACTAACTAACTAAACTAACATTTTTATTTTTTAGGTGAATATGTACATATCCCTGTGATATTAAAGTAACAAACAGCCATAATTTAAAATATAACACAACAACTAAATCAATAGAAGAGAGTGGTTCAGATATTAGATACAAAGAAAAATACTACACTATACAATTTTAAGATATAAATCATTGCTTTCTGTTTTTGTTTTTTTGGTGGTGGTTAAAAAAAGAAACCTCAACAGAATTTTCATTGTTGGGTGGGATCTATTTATTGTCATCAATCTAAAAAAAAAAAGTTTTAGTGGCAATTGACTTTAAGACAGGACTTGCCATATTGAGTGTTGTGATGACTTTAAACTCTAAGTTGGCACTCCAGCCCCTCATTGCACCATTACAAATATCCCCAGTTCATGTGCAGTATGGAAGATTGAACTGTCTCTGACTTTTACAGTCTTACATGCATGTAAAAATTATGCGGATTAATAAAATAGCATGCAGAAAAAAAAGCTAAAGTATGCATGTTACTGTACATCACATGCATAAATTGAAGCCAGTTTAGCAGTAGGTGGTTTGTTAATTCAATCACTTTTATTAGTATATTTACAAATTCTAACTAACATTAACACTATAGCTAAATAAAATTAAGTTGTGATCTTGTGATTGAATTTTTCATTTACCGCTTTTGTTCAGTATAAACTGTATACAACTTTTAGTAACACTAACATAGGTATCGATTCTTACTTTTAACTTGTTGCTAATAGCATGCTTACTGGCTGTTTATTAGAATTTATAAAGGAAATATTAATGCCTTATTCTGCATGACCAAATTCTACATCACTTAAAGGGATAGTTCACACAAAAATTAACATTTACTCACACTCAAGTGGTTCTTTATGAGTTTCATTTTTCTGTTGAACACGAAAGAAGATATTTTGAAAAATGTTAGAATCTTGTAACCATTGGCATCCAAAGTATTTGTTTCTTCTACCATGGAAGTCAATGGTTACAAGATTCTAACATTTTTCAAAATATCTTCTTTCGTGTTCAACAGAAAAAAGTAACTTAAATAGGTTTGTGGCACTGGCAAGTGAAGGTAAAGTAAATGATGACATAATTTTCAGCTTTGGGTGAACTTTAATCATATCCCATATTATTTTAATCATCCCTGAACTTACCCGCTAACTATTAATACGGAATAAAATGAGAAAACAAAATTATAGTTTTAAAACCAATTAAAAACCTGTATTCGGCAGCTAGCTCTCTGCAACTCTCACATGCAGGGGGGCCACTGGCTGGTATGGGCCCTATGACAACATTTCGTTGGTGTCACAGACGAAAGTGTAGAGAGAGAGGGGCGGGAAGATCTCTGGGGGCCTCAAAATGGCGTGGGCCCTTAGAATCGTCCTAACTTTCCACCCCCTAGTGGCGCCACTGCTCACATGGTCGCCCACTGAAGCTTAGAAGGGCTGTGCCCGATCAGTACCTGGATGGGAGACCACATGGAACAGCTAGGTTGCTGCTGGAAGTGGTGTTAGTGAGGCCAGCAGGGGGTGCTCAACCTGTAGTCTGTGTGGGTCCTAACGCCCCAATATAGTGAAGGGGACACTATACTGCTCCGTCTTTCGGATGAGACATTAGGCCGAGGTCCGACTCTCTGTGGTCATTAAAAATCCCAGGATGTCTTCCGAAAAAGAATCCCAACCCCAGCATCCTAGCCAAATTTGCCCACTGGCCTCTGTCCATCATGGCCTCCCAACCATCCCCATATGATAATTGGCTTAATCACTCTGTCTCCTCTCCACCAATCAACTGGTGTGTGGTGTGCGATCTGGCACAATATGGCTGCCGTCTCGTCATCCAGGTGGATGCTGCACACTGGTGCTGGATGAGGAGATTCTTCCCAAAAATGTGTAAAGCTCTTTGAGTGTCCAGAAAAGCTCTATATAAATGTAAGGAATTGTTATTCATTCATTCATTCATTCATTTTCTTTTCGGCTTAGTCCCTTTATTAATCTGGGGTCGCCACAGCGGAATGAACCGCCAACTTATCCAGCATATGTTTTACGCAGCGGATGCCCTTCCAGCTGCGACCCATCACTGGGAAACATCCATACACCCTCATTCACACTCACACACTACGGAAAATTTAGCCAACCCAATTCACCTGTACCGCATGTCTTTGGACATGTGGGGGAAACCGGAGCACCCGGAGGAAACCCACGTGAACACGGGGAGAACATGCAAACGCCTCACAGAAACGCCAACTGACCCAGCCGAGGCTCGAACCAGCGACCTTCTTGCTGTGAGGCGAACGGGCTACCCACTGCGCCACCGTGTTGCCGAAATTGTTATTATTATTATTATTATTATTATAAATTCGGAAAATTGATTTTCAGGCAACTACTAGTGCTTTACATTTGTCTATTAGGCTTCCATATTTTTGGTGGCTGAAGGGTGATTGATGTGCAGCTGGAAACATGAATTGCACAGAACAAAGAAAACATAGATAACATTACTCCCATGTTTTTGTTTTTTTTATGTCAAACATCAGATCTTTCTGTGGAAATGAGTGTGGGATTATTCTTTCAGTTCGAACACTCAAAGGGAAATATTCATTAGCGCTGCTCTGGAAGTAGGCTGGTAGGATGGCAAATGTAGGTCATGAAACTACAATAAAATGTTTCAGACGGTGTCTCGATTTCTCCCTCCAAAAGCAGGTTGTGATAAAACCAGCATATACATCAGCTTTTAACAGCACAGATCATGTTCAGGCAAGGAATGAAGCTTATTGTACACAAAAAAAAAGACTTTTGCTGCATGTTTTAACTACTTGTCTAAAATGAGTTGAAACAGCACAATTCTTAAGTTTTTTTTTTGGTGACAACATGAATGTTTTATGTTCAATTAAATGTGTAAAAACTAGTATTTTTTACAGTGTATGTTAAGATGTTGCTGGCTTTCTTTTGAAAGATGCATTCATTTTCATACATATGCTTCATTGTTGAAGTATGCTAATTGAAGTTTTCTTCTTTTTGTTCTCCTACCTTTTTTGTGTGGTTTCTTTCTCTCTTTAGTTTATAGCATGTTTTCGGCTTCTACTCTACAACACATATAAGTGGAAGAGTTTCTCATAAGTTGAGTTTGTTACTTTTGAGATTTTTTACTTGTTGTGCTTACCTGAAGGAGTTGGTTAGTTAGCTTCTCATGAATGCATTTGTTATTTGTCTTTCTTGGGAATTTCCCCCCTTCTGCCTGAGTTAGTAGCCCTGTAGTTAAAGTCATAAAAATGTACTCTTCTTATTCTAATATGTATATAGTAGTTCTTGTTATAAAAGATGTATCTGTGCACTTCATTATTTTGTAAAAATTAATTTGCCCTTCATAAACTTTAATCAAATACCATAACTTTCCCTCCCCCTCGAAACGACTTTCTTCACTTCCTGGTCACAATGAATTTCTTTAGGGCAGGCATATCAGTGGGTGTCTCGTTTCTGCTCTGAATTCATCCAATCGTCAATCTTCCTTGGATTCTTTCAACAATCCAATCGGCTCTAAAAGAGCGAAACCATGCACTTCCCTACATTTATTTTTATTTTTTTTTTTCATTTCAGGACCCTACATCACGATAGTGGAAAAAAGGACAATCATAACTTCCGTTTCATGGCGACTTTAAATCTGTAACAGTTTGTCTGTTTTGGGGATTTCCTCTTTGCTCTGCCTACCAAAGTAGTTAGTTAGTTAGTTAAATTCCTGTGAGTTGAGTATGTCAAGTGTCTATTTTTAATATTCCCTCCTTGTTTTTCATTCCTTATTACGTGAGTAGTTTGTTTGCTAGTATGTTACTTGTGTATTTAAAAGATTTTACTTTGTTCCGCTTACCTGAATGAGTAGCAGGTTAGTTAGTTAGTTAACTTCATGAGAATTGAATTTGTTACGTATTCGTTTTGAAGATTTCATTGTTTTTCTGCCTAGTTGCCCAGCAATCGTAAATTGACAGTCACACAGTTTGAATGATAAAAAATGTGGTCAATGTCAAAGATGCCTGTAAAATATTTGGCATTATAAATATCTGGACCTGTCACCGATTCATAATCATGCTGTGTGAATGAGTTCTGACTGAAAAACACATCAGTGAAGACCAACAGCCAATGAGAGCAGGATACAGGTCAGTGGAGAGTTCAGGGAGAAGTTATAGAGCATAATATCAGAATAAATAAGCTTTACAATAACATTGCTTTATCAACCACAACAACAGAATATTGCAAAATAATTTATTGACCTCCACCTATTATTTTTTTCTCTCTCTCTTGTGCACAAAGCACAGTCCATGTTCCCTTGGAGCTCTCCAAACATTTCTCCTCCATAATCTACCTTCTTTGCGCTTTTGTGTAAATTATCATTCAGTGCATGGACATGTGCATGGACGTGCTCTTGAGTGATCTTATCTCTTCTTGCATGCGTTTGTGAGTTAGACAGTTGTCGGCGATCATTTTGTAGTCCTGCAGTGTGTATTTTCCTGTCACAGATCCATCATGCAGTATGAACACAGCAGCAACTGACGCTACCCTACATAGTCAGGCAGTCTGAAAACAACAGCGATGTGACGATTATGAAAATCATGCAGTGTGAAGTCAGCCTAACTGGTAAACTAAAAGGATGCAGAATTTTCATTCTAATTGCAATGATGATCGACACTTTTGGTCCGCACCTGGGTTCGTTTGACGTCAGATGTCTTCTGTACTCGGGTGCGCACCCGCAAACCGTACCCGAGTCTGCCTGAAAGAGGTGGTCTTGGGTATGGTTCACGCAAACTCTGGTACGGTCCACTTCTGATATGAATGCAATCAAACCAAATAACGGAAGTGAACCGCCAACTGTACAGCAAACTTTGTGTATCACCTACCTTGCTGAAAAGTGGGACTGACCCAGTGCAAACACAGTGATAATGTCTGCTTGTCTCCTCCAAAAACAACTTCTTTTCTCTTCTCTCTGTATTCTGGTTTTGATAACAAAACCAAAAGATTCCGTAAAAGCAGAATGACCATGATATGCGTACGTCTTTCCATTTTGGCGCCTTCCCTTTCGTGGCCATCACCTAGCAAAAGCTGTACACACAACAGCAGCTTGATGATGCAAGCGTACCGGGGTTCAGAAGGAAAAATGAAAAGTTTGAACACAAACCAGCCAAGAAGGTGATAAGGAGGGACAATCGAAATTGGGTTCGAACCAGGTAATCGAACCAAGTGTGAAATCACCCGAAGTGGCCATAGGATGAAGAAGTGGGGGAAATATGCATTGAAGCTGGGAAATATGCAATTTAACAATACAAAAGCCTTTAGATTACACTGCCCTGATCTAGTGTTGATCTGATTTAAGTAAAAATAACTGACTTCCGGTTGGGATTCAGATTTCACTCCGCTTTTTTGTAGGAACAGGGATATCCCATGTGTCTTTTATGTTTTGTATGTGTATGTGAAATGTAACTCGAGGGTCACTTAGTTGAAATTGATCTATTTTGCGCAGAGTTCTGAAGTATTATCAGAGGTCAATTTTTGCCACTTCTGGTTTGTGTGCAAAATTTTGTGAGTTTCCGAGCATGTTTAGACTGTTAAAAATGTTATTTACTTTTGAGCAAAATATTAATAATAATAATAACAGGAGCAATTCCAAGAAGGTCCTTGCAATTCTGATACTCAGGGCCTAATAAAAACTGAAATTGAAGTAGAAAATTTAAGTTTATTAACACATAATATGGATGCTTGATTGAAAAAGCCTTGTTTAAAAGTTTTACAATTTAAACTGAATGTCAACTAGCATCCTAAAGTGATAATCAATAATTCAATGGCAAATTTTTTTTCTCTCATTGCAACTAAACCTTTACCTGTCTTCTTCGGAGTAACCATTTCTTAAACGAAACTGGCATACAGCTAGTTCCACTCTCGCACACTGTTCTGTATCCTGGCAGTCACAGACTTCGGTCTTCAAACATTCCACCGCATTGCTTTAGTGTCACAGTTTTTGACCAGATAAAAGAGTCCCGGATGGGCTCAGGAGGTCCCCGAAGGGCCGTGTGCAGTGCCTCCAAAAGTACAGAGATGCCCTCCACACACACCTGAACAGAGAGGTGGGAATTGCTAAGGGGAGACAGGCCTCAATAACCTCTACTTTCAGAGCCATCTGACAGGGCAGACTGCTTCTGTGTGTCCCCAGAGACGCTCGCTGCCGCTGGGTCACCTCTACCAAACCTCTCCCTGCCGACTTTCATCGATATGCTCTCGGCGATTGGCAGTCAGACGCATCTGAGACGGCGGTGGTCTCGCAATCACCCTTTCTCTCTCCTTCTGTCCCACCCTTCAATCTTCATGCCTGTTTTCCTGCTCTATTGATTTTTTGATTCCCCTCTTTTTCTCTCTATCTCCCTGCTCTCTCGTGTTCTTGGCTTGTTTTTACTCACTCCAGTGTCAGGGAGGGCGAATGCCAGGATCTCTCTGCGTCCAATGAAGTCTTGAGTCTTGGCAGCACGCACCGGTCCTTAATCTGCACAAATGTAGATGTAATTTAATTGAGAAGAGGGTAATGGAATCTATGAGCAGTGGACTTGATCTTGTTAGGAGGGCAAGTTCTGGACAGACTCCATGAGGAGGAGGGGGGCGGGGAATCAAAGGTGCAGCTTTGCTTGAATTGAAGCGGAGGCTTTTAGTGGAGCTCTGTCTTTCGCAATCTCTCTCCTGCTCTTTCTGTCTTGACCCCTATCAATATGTGCATTCTGTAAATTGAGAGCAGCCTGGAGATGTTTGGAGTATTGAAATAGTAGCTCTTAGGGTTTGGATTGGGTAAAGCTGTGTATTGCTGAAAATGTTGAAATGACTCCTTTTTGACCATCAAAGTTTTTGAAAGATGTCACTATATGCGTTTAACTGATCAAAAACACTGTAAGAACAGGTTTTAGGCTGCGTGTCCACCGAAGCATTTTCTTTCTCAAGCTGAGCATTTGTTTTCTGTTGTTGTCAGTGGTAGCACTGCGTGTTTTGAGCACCTGCAGCATATTTTTAGGCGTTGCAAGTTAAAAAAGCATAGCACCCATCAGTGTCACTTTTGAGCTAGCAAAATTTTACATTTCTGTTAATTAACTCATCATCAGATGAAATGTACTGTAGTTCGAACAGTTAGGAAGTGTAGCGAGTGGGCAGGGTCGAGAGCCATGGGAACAGGATGAGGCCGGTGCTTGAGTGATAATGTGAAGCACCTGTGTCGGGCACCGGCCTCGAGTCCCACTGAGGAGCTGCTGTCTCTTTGTTTTATTTTTCCATTAATAAATTATTTAAAAGTTTGTCAGTTCTCAGCCTCCTTCTTCTTCCCAAGCTACCTTCTGTAACTTCATTACAGTGGTGCCGAAATCCGGGAGGAAGGAGGAAAACGCTGTCAGAGAGCCCTCGCCGCTGAGGGAAGTTTGCAGTGCCATAGAGCTGGAGGAGCAGAGTCTGCCGCCATAGACGCTCAAGGCCGTCCACCGCAACCTGGAGGGTCGGCTGCCGTCTGTGAGGGGACAGAGGAGCCACCCTGTTCACCAGACGCAGAGACCTGCTGCCATCCGCCGGAATGGGGAGGAGCAGGAGACGCGGGACTTACCACCGTAGAAAAAATCCAGGAAAGTCCCTGCCCTGCCGTCTGCCGAGAGCCGAAGCCTGCTGCCGACCGGCACGATGAGGAGGAGCAGAGAGTGAAAGTGAACGGGGTGCTCACAGCCGGGCACCCGTGAGCCAGCTGGGAGCGGGACAGAGTCTAAAGCCGTGCACAGAGGGGCAGCCAGTGCTGTTGCCAGGCACCGCACATGAGGGTTTCTCTGCTGATTGAGGACCAAGAGGCAGCGTGTTTGGAGAACCGAACGGTAGTTTTTTTTTTTTTTTTTTTCTCTCTCCCCTCTCTCGGTCTCTTCTGTCTCTCCTCAATTTTTCCATCTCCTTTTCTCTCACCCCGTCTATTTCCCAGGTCTCGCGGGTGTTGTGACACCACCTTCTCCTGCCACTCTCCGTCTCCTTTTTCACGATGGCCAGGTGGCAATCGAACTTCATTACAGGAAGATTTGTAGGTAGATTCATGGCCTTTGGTAATTCCTAAAATGCACATCAATGATTACTATTGCAGCACCCGATTCACTAGAATAAGTGTATACTTTTGAGTGTGTAACAGAAGAGTATGCAAGCTTTGGGACATATTGGTCTATATATCTCTAAGCTTAAAAAACAGTCAAGTACATACACCACCACCACACAACACAATAACCTCAAAACATTATGCAATTCTGAGTGGGCTTGACAAACCACCTGTAGAAAACCCTTTCATCTCTTTGTCATTTTAACCGACACTTGCAACAGTTTTGCATCTCTAAAAAAACATGAAGTGAGCTTCACACAGGTGAGTGGGTTTGACAAACCACCTGTAGAAACACTATTATCTCTCTCTCTCTAAAAAAAAAAAAAATCACTCCCAATAACTCTAGCATTTACTCTTCTTGTTGAATCTCTGAATTCCTCCTCAATTGTAAGTCACTTTGGACAAAAGCGTCTGCTAAATGACTAAATGTGCATGTAGACTGAACACAAAATCACACTTTTGTAGTTTACACAATACCATGTGGTTTTCAAAGATGCACATTTTGAATACTGACTTCCTGATATCTACATACAATTGCTTGATGCTTTGATCCAAAGCAGCTCACATTACATTCATCTTATACCTTTTTTATTCAACTCATGAATTCCCTGGAAGTCAAAGCCATGACCTTGGTGTTGTCAGTGCCATGCCATTGGGTTTAAGCAAAGAAAGGTGTCTGTGTTTGGGATATTGCATTCTGAAGCCAGAATGAGCACTTGACATGTTACTAAGCTAATATTAAAAGAAACCCCTTTTTTTCTTGCATCAAATATTGTTATGAAAGCTTCATTGTATGGCTTTAGGTAGTCTACAGATATATGGCATTGAGTTGCAGTTCTTCACCCCAGCTGTTGAGTTGCATTCAGAGCGTGGACATTTTCATCCTCTTAAGTTCACCACCGAACTAATCTATTTCTTTTGTGAAATAAAGGTTTGCACGCATTCGATTTAATCTGTAATGCACTGTAAATTACTTTCCACAACGAGAGATAGAGACGAGATGCCATTCAAACAAAAACAGACATTCCAACATTGAATACACATTTTAGAATAACTTTAGGGTTGAATGTATATTTATTTATTTGATTTGATTTTTGTCAGTGAAACAAGTATGTAGACTTAGAATGTTTGCTTAGAATGTTGCTAACATTGTTTTTTAAGCTTCAGAATCAATACATACAGCACCTTTAGTTCTAGATTTTTAGTATTAATCAAATATTTGTGCATTTTTCTTCCTCTCTCTCGCATTCTTTTATATGCAGTAGTATTTTTCTCCATCTGCCCTTGATCCTGGTTTCGCTCCACTCATCACTCATACCTTTATCGACTCTCTTCCATTCCCTTTGTTCTCCATCTCTATTGCTTTTATCCTCTCATTCGTTCTCCAAATGAATCAAATCAGGCCCTGTCCTCTATGCTCTGCATTAGAAAAAAAACATCTTTCACTTTCTTGCTCCTCTGTCTCTCAAACTTTGCACTTGCTTTCAAATTGAATGTTTTCAGTGTGGTTGACAGCAGGACTGCACAATAGTATTACTGTTATTGCAATAATAGCATATGCAATATTCAATATTATATAATTTGAGTCAATAACATCAAAATAATAATAAAAATAATAAACCCTAATGAACTATAATACAATGGAATAAAAATAGTGAACAAAATAAAATGAGATCTCTCACACGCTGTTAAACACCAGACTAAAATGATCTATTTTTAAGCTAGACTTAAAAACAGAACGTATCTAGGCCTTGTCATTCATTCATTCATTTTCCTTTCGGCTTAGTCACTTTATTAATCTGGGGTCGCCACAGCGGAATGAACCACCAACGTATCCAGCATATGTTTTACGCAGCGGATGCCCTTCCAGCCGCACCACACAGAAATGCCAACTGACCCAGCCAGGGCTCGAACCAGCGACCTTCTTGTTGTGAGGCGATTGTGCTTTCCACTGCACCACCGTGATGCCCCAGGCATCCGAACGCCAGGCATGCCCCTTGTTATTTATTTTATTATTTACTGGCCAATGAATAGGCAAATTCACAAAATAGACAAGCTTACTTTAAGTGACCACAAGACAATGGCAAAATCTTTTAATATGCAAAGCTGAAGGATTTCAGAACTGGACAGCACCCATTTTTACGTTCACTTGCAGTAAACCAAATCCGACTGTGTTTATGTGAGAGAGTCGGCAAGATGTGCCTTTTGACAGCTGTTCATGTTTTTGACAGTTCAGGCACAAGGAGAAAAGATCACATGCTGTCTGAAGGAACTACAATCATGCTGGTATTTTGCGACTCACCCTAGTTCACTGCAAAAAATGTTTTTCTTACTTTATTTATTATATATACCAAAATAAATAAGTATTAGGGGGCAGATGTCTGAGTAGCACATTTGCCTTACAGCAAAAAGGTTCTTAAATTTTTTTTTGTCTTGTTTCTAGTGCAAATATCTAAATATTCTTAAATCAAGAAGCATTTTCTAGACACGCAAAAATACTGGCTTGTTTTAAAAAATAATATGCCAAAATTAAGTGAGGTTTTTTTTGTTGTTGTTTTTTTTTTTTCTCAAAAAAAGCTAAATAATCTGCCAAAATAATCTTGTTTTTCCTTTTGACATAACATTATTTTGCTTACCCCATTGGAAGATTATTTTGCTAGTTTTAAGGAAAAACTCACTTCATTTAAACGATTTAAACATTACTTAAAACAAGACTATGTTTTGCTTGTCTAGAAAATGCTTCTTGATTTAAGAATTTTTATATATTTGGACTAGAAACAAGACAAAAAATATAAGAATTTTTTTTTGCAGTGTTGTTTGTTCCAAGTAGTGTTTTTAATTCCTGAAGCAAATTAAAAACAACATATTTTTCAAAAATTATGTTCGGAAGACATTTGTTAAAAAAAAAAAATAATAATAATAATAATAATGTAAAAAGGCCTCTTTGTCCAGCTGGGAGTTGAACAGGCAAAAAGTTTTTACTTTTTGCTGTGAGGCAAATGCGGTAATCACTTAGCCATTGTGCTGCCTGTTAATACTTGTTTATTTTAGTATAGATAGATAGATAGATAGATAGATAGATAGATAGATAGATAGATAGATAGATAGATAGATAGATAGATAGATAGATAGATAGATAGAT
>CAIGQV010000818.1:25895502-25911418 GCA_903798115.1 Danio jaintianensis | reverse complement strand
TGTGTGTGTGTGTGTGTGTGTGTGTGTGTGTGTGTGTGTGTGTGTGTCCTATACCTGCAACACTGCAAAATGTTAAGTATAAATCACAGCTCACTACCCTTGTGTACATACCTATATAAACAATAAACACTCAAGCACATAATACACTCGCACCTCTAGACCTCATGAATACTTACAAAAAGATTTAATTACCTTATAGCACCTCATTGCCCTTGCTGAAGTGAAACTGTCAGTTATATAAAAACCTCGTCTTACCAGCAGCCAATCAGCGTCTGTGTCTGACAAGTGACCTTGCTGCTGAGCTGCTGATTGGCCGTGTCAGAACTGTCAAACTCTTCAAGACCCTGCCAGGATAAACAGTAGAGATATGCACAAACAAAGGGATTCAGGAAGAATGTGAGAAAAAGGGAAGATAAAAGATGCTAAGGCATTAATTCAAGATTTTTTAAATTATTTATTTACTCCTTTCTTTCTTTACCGTCATATATACATCGATTTATTTCCCCTAAATGAGAATGTTATAGTGAAAAAATTTAAATGTACTGTATGGCATAGTAATAACTTGTGGCCACATGTGTTAATGTAGTTTTACCTCATAATGATTGTTTTACTCACGAACACTAACTTACTCACAGGCTTAGTCACTCACACACAAATTCACTCACACGAACTTACACTTACGGACTCAATTACTCGCACAAACTCCCATACACACTCTTGCACTCACTTGGTCAGTCACTCATACTTAAAGCGATAGTTCATCCAAAAATGAAATGTCTGTCATTGTTTGTTGGTGTGTTACTGTGGTTACGACCTACCGCAGTTCATGGTTTCACTTTGTTAATTTCTCCAGAGTTTACAGAGTCTTTTTCAGTTAATGCTGCAAACCCGCATTTTTAAAATACTGTAAATGATATATTATAAGGCTATGTATTTTATGCTGATCTATGGCATTTCTAAATGTTACAAAATAGCTTTTTTTTTTTTTTTTACAATGTAAACTGGATGAAACCGAAAACCGTGACATCAGAACCATGATATGAATCAAACTGACAGTTTTGTGAAACATCCCACCCCTTATGTGTGTGTGTATGTATATATATATATAAAAATAAATAAATAAATAAATAAAATGTATATAAATAAATAAATAATCGCAATAAAAAGAACTCGCTGGTTCGAGCCTCGGCTGGGTCAGTTGGCATTTCTGTGTGGAGTTTGCATGTTCTCCCCGTGTTCGCGTGGGTTTCCTCCGGGTGCTCCGGTTTCCCCCACAAGTCCAAAGACATGCGGTATAGGTGAATTGGGTAAACTAAAAATTGTCCGTAGTGTATGAGTGTGAATGGGTGTGTATGGATGTTTCCCAGAGATGGGTTGTGGCTGGAAGGGCATCCGCTGCGTAAAACATATGCTGGATAAGTTGGCGGTTCATCCCGCTGTGGCGACCCCAGATTAATAAAGGGACTAAGCCGAAAAGAAAATGAATGAATGAATGAATGATAAATAAATAAAATGTATATAAATAAATAAATAAAATGTATATAAATAAATAAAATGTATGTATGCATGTTCTGTCTGCTTCTTGAATCTGATTGGCTGGTATCCGTGAGATATTCTGCAAATAACAGCGACAAGCAGAGGACACTCTACAGTTTGACAAATATTGCTGCTGTTGGACAACATAATGTACTTTTGAGTACGAGTAATATACTCTTACTTTTTTAGTCGAGAATGTAGTTGTTTAGATTGCAACTATGCAGTTTATTTATTAGGATAGTGCCTATTTTAAAACATTTATAATTTCTGAGAGACAGCGGGTCGGCAGCCATTAGCCTGTCTTTGAGCAAAGACGGTTGACTATGTTCATCCACAAGATGGCGACAGAGACTGCATAATAAGACCTAAGAGAAAACCAGCGTAATTTCAAACTACAGCTGATCAAATCCTTATTAAACAGATAAATTACTTTCTAAGTCGATCTCTCTCGTTTGTATGTTGTAGTGCTGTATTTATACCACAGTAATATTGTGATCTCCTGATTGCAACAGAGAAATACTGGGAGATATCTCTGTAGACTGATGGCATTTCATGCCGTTCAGCCTTATAATCTTAAAATGTGAGCAAAATCACCTGTTTTGTCATCACTTTAGACATTATGCTAGAGAATCATTCAAATACTAGCTCTAAAATGACGTTGGTGAATTAGAAATGCCTTCTGCTGTTCTGACGTCAGCTGCAGATGTGAATGAATGGTGGAAGAAAGTAAACTCTCTGTGTTTGATTTTCTTTTTTATATACACGATTATGCCGTCGAACTGTTGTATAAACGCAATATCACACGAGTAGCAGTGCGATGTGGCTGTATGTCACTGGTGGGACACTAAGACACGCCTCCCACCAGTGCCGATATACAGCCACATTGCACTGCTACTCATCTGATATATATATATATACCAGGGTGTAACAGTATATGTATTCCCCCATATTGTGACTGTTCGGTTCATGCTCTTCCACAACTAATACAGTCAGTCCAGATGTGCAAATGTAATCACTGGAATTAGGCAGAAAAGACCACAGCAGTGCAACAACTGGGCAGCAAACAACTCATCTTTGCATTTAAAAACATCAGAAGCAGCACTCAGAAATGGTTCCGCCTTGTTGCTGTTGTCATGTCAACTTGATATGCAGAAGCTCACAATTCTTGCCCTGCCTTTGAGGTCTTCTGATTGGTCCACTGCTGTGTAACTGACAGTAATGAGCACCACTGCCTGTAAAAGTTGAAACTGTTTTATTTTGACACCCTGTATAAAAACGTGGTACTCATGTGCAAGGTGCTGCAGAAGACGCAAGTACAGTATATAATGGTCATGCACATCTGTCAACTGCGTTTATGTAGAAAAAAAATGTAAATATAAGATTCTGTCTCATCTCGTGTACACGCAAATCTAAGTTGTTTTCTTTACACACGCACACAAGACTGAGCAGTTGTTGTCCGTTGCACCCTCTGTTATAAATGGACCTCCAGTCAGTGCTAGCATGTTCATTAAAAGAGATTTCAGTTTTCAAGCTTACCAAATCTTTGCACAATAACTGTTTTTCTGTTCTTAGGAGAGGGTTGGGCTCAATCTTTGAAAGTTTAATACGCAGTCTAATTATAAAGTTTAAATTTCATTATTCTGTTTATTTTGTACTTTTGCATCACATGTAGCTTTTCAGTTTGTTGCTTATTCCTCTACCCGTATGGAACCGTGACCACCATTACACCCCTAATATATACTGATTTATATATAAATACACAGCGCACACATACAGTTGAAGTCAGAATTATTAGCCCTCCTGTATATTTTTTTCCCCAATTCTTATTTAACAGAAGATTCTTTCAACACATTTGTAAATATAATAGTTTTAATAACTCATTTCTAATAACTGATTTCTTTTATCTTTGCCATGATGACAGTACATAATATTTTACTAGATTTTTTTCAAGATACTAGTATTCAGTTTAAAGTGCAATTTAAAGGCTTAACTAGGTTAATTAGTTAAGTTAGGGTAAATAGGCAAATCGTAGTCTAACAATGGTTTGTTCAGAAGACAATCAAAAAGAAAATGCTTAAGGGGGCTAATAATACTGACCTTAAAATGGTTAAAAAAAAAAAATTAAAAGCTGCTTTTATTTTAGTTGAAAAGACTTTCTCCAGAAGAAAAAATATTATCAGAAATACTGTGAAATATTGCTTGCTCTGTTAAACATCATTTTGGCAATATTTAAAAATGAAAAAAAATTTTTACAGGAGGACAAATAATTCTGACTTAAACTGTATATGAAAATACAAACTTTTATTCTGGCTGCGATTAATCGTCTAACAGCATTTTTTTATGATGATCCTCTGTTTTAGATTATATGCTAAAACAAAAATGCTCGATTTAGATTATTAATATTTTTTTTTAGTAAATGGCAAAACTCAGTGGAGGCAAAAATACTGTTTATTGAAATAAGCCAGCAGGAGATCTTTGGCTGTTCCTAATGTCATCTGGGACCTCAGAATTTGACCTCTGTGTCTCGGCTCAGATTAAACATTGACTCCTCCTCATACCCGCTGACCTCCACTGATGTCATCTCAACCCTTACCTCACCGCTGCTTTTCTGCACGCTAATTTTAGACGCAAGACAAAACTCGCACTTTAGACTAAGAGCACTTAATAAATTACACCCACTTTTGTGTTTTCTCTTCTGTCTCCGCCAGGCTTGAATATTGCTTTTGAGACTTATTTTAAAAGGCTTGATGGGAAATGTATGTGCAGATGTTCTGAAGCAACATCATGGACGGTCCATAAAGGAACTGCCATTTTAGTCACTCATTGTGAGCTGCGAAACACGTCAATACTAGAACTGAAAAGGCCTTTTCTACTTAACCTCAGAGCTTTCATGAAAAATTCTCATAAATTACAGGCTGCCACTGGCATTAAGGCAGGTAATTTTCCCCTGATTTTTTTTCCCACTTCTTTTCTCTTTTCCTAACACACAAAGTCCTGTGACCTCTCCCGCAAAAGATTTGATTCTTCTTTTTATTGTGCAAAATGAAAGAAGCTTTATTCAGTGCGTGTGCTATTTGTGCTGTCTTTAGAGGAATGTGCTGTGTTAACCGTCTGGTACACTCTCAGAAATAAAGGTACGCGAGCTGTCACTGGGGTGGTACCTTTTTAAAAGGTACACATTTGTACTTTAAAGGGTCCATATTGGTACTTCAAAAGTATATATTAGTACCAATTTTTTAAGAGGAACACTTTTGTACTTTTTAGGTACTAGTATGTACCCTTGAGGTATTAATATGGACCTTTTAGGTACAAATTTGTACCTTTTGAAAAGGTACCACCCCAGTGACAGCTTGCGTACCTTTTATTTCTGAGAGTGTATAGCTGCACCTGATGAATGGGCGTTATCAGTGGATATCAGCTGATAGATATGGGCCAGTAGGGGCCTTCTGCGCCTACTAGTAGGCTCAGAAGGCTGTAATCATCCATCCATGTGGTTAATTAGCTATACTAATAGAGAAGACTCCAGATCTGCTTTTTACATTACTGTGACGGTTGGGTTTAGGGTTGGGGTAGACGTTAATAAAATACAATTAATGGGAAATGTAATAAATAATTATCGTGGTTAATCAGCTATACTAATAGAGAAGACTCCAGATCCAGATCTGTTTTTACATTACTGTGACTGTTGGGTTTAGGGGTAGACGTTAAAAAATACAATTAATGGGAAATTTAATAAATAATATAAATAATTCTCGTTAACTTCTGGCCGCAGCCGTATGTGATCTATAGCTGATTTACCATGTGGATGGATGATTACAGCCTTCTGAGCTTACTAGTAGGTGCAGAGGGCCCCTACTGGCCCATATCTATCAGCTGATAACCACTGATAATGCCTATTCAATCGAGTGATAACATTCGAATTGGCTGATAATGTTGTTGCATATCATCATTTTATAATGTCCTGAAAGGAGTTCTGTCTGCGCTGATTTATGTTTATGTGATTTTGAAGTATGTTGGTGATAGATGTCTTCTTTTTGAGTTATGGGAACTCGTTATCATCTGAAGATGCTAATGTAGTACATTTTATTTATGAACTATTGTCTTTTGGATGCATGAGAGAGACGACTGCAATGAGTCGTAGTTCAATCAAAAAAGTATTTTATAAAAAAAAAATAAAATAAAAAAAAATCACAATGTAAATTTGTAAAAAAGATACATTTTTAAAAAGTATATACAGTATACAGGGGTAACACGGTAGCTGAGTGGTTAGCACTGTTGCCTCACAGCAAGAAGGTTGCTGGTTCGAGTCCTGGCTGGGTCAGTTGGCATTTCTGTGTGGAGTTTGCATGTTCTCCCTGTTTTGGCGTGGGTTTCCTCTGAGTGCTCTGGTTTCCCCCACAATCCAAAGACATGCGCTATAGGTGAATTGAATAAACTAAATTGGCCGTAGTGTATGTCTGTGCCTGTGAGAGTGTATGGGTGTTTCCCAGTACTGGGTTGCAGCTAGAAGGGCATCCACTGTGTAAAACATATGCTGGATAAGTTGGCGGTTCATTTTGCTGTGGCAAAACCCAGATTAATAAAGGGACTAAGCCAAAGGAAAGTGAATGAATATATAGTATACATGTTACATTAATGTATATCCACATAAAATATTTAAATAAATATATGCAATACTAAATTACATAGTAAACTATAGGCGAGGTGTTAAAGCCATAATTTTACATTTTTGTTTTTATTTGTCCCACATCTTTGCACAGACTAACAAACAGACATGGTAAAATATATTTGTTAAAAATTACTGCATTATAATCCAATAAAAATTAAATTTACAGTTTAATAATAAAATGTAATAATCATGCTATACTATTAGAAATAAAGTAATACATACATTAAGTTACATTTGTCTTAGCATTGCAACCATAATTAAACTATATTATGAAAACATTCCATCTTTTGGATGAGATGTTAAACTGAGGTCCTGACTCTCTGTGGTCGTTATAAATCGCAGTATGTCCATCGAAAAAGAGTAGGTGTTTAACCCTGGCATCCTGGCCAAATTTGCCCACTGGCCTCTGTCCATGGCCTCCTAACTTTCCCCATATCATAATTGGCTTCATCACTCTGTCTCCTCTCCTCCAATCAGCTGGTGTGTGGTCTGGCGCAATATGGCTGCCGTTGTGTCATCCAGATGGATGCTGCACACTGGTGGTGGATGAGATTCCCCCTAAAATGTGTAAAGTGCTTTGAGTGTCCAGAAAAGCGTTATATAAAAGGAATTATTATTATTATTATTATTATTATTATTATTATTATTATTATTATTATTATTATTATTATTATTATTATTATAGTAAAGCATGCTATTATAAAATATTTACATTTTCATCTAAAATTGAAAGGAAAACATTTTATAAAATATTTAAAAAGATATTAATTAACTAAGAAAAATACCAATATTTAAATTACTTAATTAACTTCATAATAAAAACTGCATGTATAATGTTTATTAAAATTATGGTACGTTTTAAAATTAAGTTATTTTAACAAATATTAAAATCTAGAAGGTTTAAAAAGTAAAACATTAAAAATGTCAAGACACTAAAAAGTTACATAGACTTTAACTAAAATGAAAATAGCCTACCTAAATATCTATATATATATATATATATATATATATATAGCAAAACAATATTAAAATTCAACACAATGTAAAAAAATGCTTGGTTGTAATAACCTAATGTTGGGTCAAATATGGACAAACCCACTGCTGTGTGTTTTATATTAACATTAAATTACACTTTTAACCAAACTGTTAGTCCGTATTTGACCCAGTGTTGGGTTAATACAACCCAGCATGTTTAAAAGTGCACAATAAATGTAGAAAACCTAACTGAAATGAAAATGAAACTACAATTAAACAAAACATTAATAAAATGAACAAAAGAATTGTGCTAAAAGAAATATCAAAATGATGTTATTTCTAGCAACAAAAAAAATGGTTTTATTGGTAGGGTTTTATGTTTTACCAACTAAATGCACCTGTGTATTTCCAAACGCAAGGCTTGGTTCCTCAGCTGGTGTCGGTGTTGTTGTTTTTCTGGATGAATGAGGGCCGGTAAGCGGCGGCGGAGGACAGATGAACGGGGTCGCTGAACAGATCTGCAGTGCATTGCAAAACAGCAAAGAGCAGCGGCGGAGACACAAATAGATCTCCATATATAGAGCCAGAGGCTACGGTAGACTAATAATCACACATGATTTATACCTGGTCCAGTGAGGTGGCGCTTCTGCACCTGAACTTCTGCCGCACATGTGCTGTCAGTTACCGGATTAAACTTCACACGCACCCGTGTATACATAGACGGCTATAATATGGCCACAGACGGCATTTGGGGGGGGGGAAATTGGGAGAAAATTGCTGTAAGCAAGGCATGTGAAGCCTTCTTTTCGAATTTTGTCATATTATTTAAGACATGTAGATGGTTTAATCAGGCTATAACTCTCTGTTTAGTTTGAGAGTGACTGGAAGCATATGGCAGTCAATGCGCTTTATGCTTTGCATTCGTCATCTGCTGTCATCAATCAGACCTTCATGCCAGTGTAAATGAATATGAATGAAGCAGTTGTACAAACAAACCATTTAAACAAATTCACAAGCGGTGGAAACTGCTTAATAAGTATAAGTTGTCTTACTGTGAGGATGTAAACAACAGTGTTTCAACAAAGATATTGAATAGCGTTATAGGCCTATTATTATTGCGCAGCTATCTGGAATTCTTGATTCTGATTGGTCAATCACTATTTGAGGGAACAGCCATTTGTAGTGGTGTCCGAAAGCATAGTAAAGTGCACATAGGCTGCATTCCAGTTAAATTTTTTATGCCCTTCCAGCAGTGAGACCTAGCTGTCACTCATGTGGCCACGCCCTTAATTATGCAGACTTAATATAAATTAAATGGATGAGTTATAAACAAATTCACCCCCCTCACAGTTGTCATGAAGGATAATATTAGATATATACACCAAAATCGTTTTTTTACCAGGCTGTAAACTCCTTTTTTTCTCCTGTAAAGTTGGCCATTTTAACATTTAACATTTAACATAAGTAATCAGGTGAGGGTTCACGGATGTGGTGGATGGTGAGTGAGAGCGGTGATTGGGACTGGGGGAACGAGCAGCGGGTGTGACAATATTGCATATATTATCACACATATTAGTATTTTATAGTACATTAAGTACAAAATTAGTCACTGAATATAGAAAACTTTAAGTTTACTTTAATAAAATGTATTTCACCAGGGTTTACTGTTAACCATCATACACTCAAAAAAAAGTGCTGCTTGAATGAATTGTGTGGAACCCTGCATTTTTTTAACAGCGTAACTATAATGAAACGATTCTTTTTCTTTCCTTTTTTTAAAATCACAAGAATGTTTCACACTACATATGCAGTCTCTGTTTCAGAGTGCAGCTTCAGCTCCTGATCTGGATGATATATATATAAATAATTACTTATTATTTTAAAGCGGTCTTTACTGTAAAAAAATACATTACGCCTATATGGAGAGTCCTCATAAGCCACATATACAAGTGTGCTTATAGTTTATAGATCTCATGAGCTTACTCACTCTCTCTCTCACACACACACAGAGAGAGAGAAAGAGACAGTTCTGTATATACATGTAATGTAAATGCTGCTGTTCTCAGTATAATGACCCCTTGTGCATACACATCTGGATAGACACACACACACTCAGCTTCCTCTCTACATACTAATATTCAAGCTCCCCTGCTTGTGCTGCAAAAACAAGCAGCTCCCGTTCGAGGCCTGAAATAATGGCTCCATTTTTCTCTCTTACTCTCCCTCTCTTTCTGCATCTCTCTCTCTCTCTCTCTCTCTCTCCTCTCTCTTTCTCTCTGAGACGGGCCATTCTTTACATCCCATGAATACTGCATAAAGCTCGCCACGCGCCTACTAGTCCTTCGGGGCTTGAGCAGACGCAGGCGGCCGACCGAGGCCCACTCAAAGCACTTGCTCGCCTTTATTCTTGAGTAAAGCGTTCATACAGCCTACGGACGGCTCACAATAGAAACCGCCGGAGCCCCGTTTACTACACATTCAGTGACGGGCTGGACGGGTTCGGTCAGCACTGTGTTTAAGTTTGTCTTAAGGCCATGCATACATATTTATGCGGCCACAATGCACATGAAAGAAACCCAGTTATGTTTATTAAAACGACTAAACTGCTCACATTATCATCCAGATCGGGAGCTGAAGCTGCACACTGAAACAGTGACTGCATATGTAGTGTGAAAGTATTGTGATTTAGAAAAAGAATCGTTTCATTATAATTATGCTGTAAAGAATGCAGGGTTCCACACAATTCATTCATGTTGTCCCAACCCAAATCGATTAAGTCAATGTAACCAATTTAAGTGAATCGAAAGTTTCCCCCACAGTCCAAAGACATGCGCTATAGGTGAATTGAATACACTAAATTGGCTGTAGTGTATGTGTGTGAATGAGAGTGTGTGGGTGTTTCCCAGTACTGGGTTGCAGCTGGAAGGGCATCCGCTGTGTAAAACATATGCTGGATAAGTTGGTGGTTGATTGCGCTATGGCGACCCCTGATAAATAAAGGGACTAAGCCGAAGAAAATGAATGAATGTGTTGATTTAGCTCATTTTAAATAAGCAGTTTGAACAAACAGCAAAAATATATATTTTTAATTATGTACACTGTAAAGAAATGCAGGGTTCCCCATAGTAAGTTAACTTAAGCGTTTTTACAAATTTAAGTGGATTGAACATAAAACAATAAAGTTGTTCCCAAAAAATGTCAAGAATTGTGTTTCAGCTCATTTTAAATAAGTAGTTTGAACAAGCAGCAAAAATCTTTTTTTGAGTGTATGATGGTAAACAGTAAACCCAGGTGAAAAAAAGTGCACTAAAATACATTTTATTAAAGTAAACGTAGTGCACTTCCCTAATTTAGTTAAAGTTCTCTATCTTCGGCAACTAATTTTGTACTTGATGTACTAGTAGTTCATCTTTAGTACTATTTAAAATAAACTTAAGATAAAGTGTACTCAGCTTTACTATTTTGACACACCATGAAACTATAACGTTACTATATATATATTATATTAGTTTTAGTACAATGGAAACCATCTTTTGTTGTACTTTTTAAAATTCTAATATGTGTGATAATATGTGTAATATATGTATGAATAAAATACATTTATAAATTATAATAACAGTCCACTTTCATAATGTATTTGAAGTGCTCTATAATCTAGTGCGACTAATTTTGTTCTTAATGTACTAAAAGTTCATCTTTTAATAGTAGTTAAAATAAACTTAAGGTCAACTAAGTGTACTCAGCTGTGCTATTTTGACACACCATGAAGATAAACTAAAACATGCTTTTAATATTCATCCATTTTCCTTTGGCTTAGTCTCTTTATTTATCGCCACAGCGGAATGAACTGCCAACTTATCCAGCATATGTTTTACGCAGCGGATGCCCTTCCAGCTGCAACCCAGCACTGGGAAACATCCATACACACTCTTTCACACTCATACACTACGGCCAATTTAGCTTACTCAATTCACCTATAGCGCATGTTTTTGGACTGTGGAGGAAACCGGAGCACCCGGAGGAAACCCACGCCAACACGGTGAGAACATGTAAATTCCACACAGAAATGCCAACTGAGGGGTTTAAACCAGCAACCTTCTTGCTTGCATACCACTGAGCCACCGTGATGCCTGCTTTTAATATACTATTACAAAATACCATTTTTAGTACAATTGAAACCATCTTCATGCACTTAAATATACTAACTGTACAAATGAAATACACTTATAAATTATTTATAACAATGACAAAGTATGTTGATGTAATTTTACAGTAAAATACTGTTACATTTAGTTTTTGAAACCGGAAAGCAAGAAGAACATACACACATATTTTGTAAAATACAATTAACAAAAGTTAATTCATTCATTCATTCATTTTCTTTTCGGCTTATTCTCTTTATTAATCTGGGGTCGCCACAGCGGAATGAACCGCCAACTTATCCAGCATATTACGCAGCGGTTTTACGCGGCGGATGCCCTTCCAGCTGCAACCCATCACTGGGAAACACCCATACACTCTCATTCACACATATACACTACGGACAATTTCGCTTACCCAATTCACCTATAGCGCATGTCTTTGGACAAAAGTGATGTTATAAAACATTAATTAAATGCAAGGCGAGTGTTTACAGTTTCAAATAACTTTTCAGAAATTAAAACTCCACAATCAATAGATTAGTTATTTAGTGTAAAAATAATTATGTAAAATGAAAGGACATACATTTTCTGACAATACAAATATTTAAAATAACACTGTAAAAAAAATGTTGCTCACTTAAATGTTTAAGTTGTTGTTTAATTTGTTAATATGTTGTTTAATTTTACACAATTTTTTACGCGAAATAACAAAAAATGATATTTCGTGTGTGTGTGTGTGTATAATAAACAATGCATTAACAGTTATTTTTTTCACAGTATTATAGTCTTGTAATAAATGTTAACATTTTAACTTATGTGATGGCTAATTTTTAGTGAAAAGTGTTTCACGTTTCACATGGTCTTGTCATTCATTCAGTTTATCATTAGTTTTAACATACATTTTTATCATATTTAGTTGTTAGATTTCAGGACAGGTGACACATTTTTTATATATTTTTTTATTGATTCATATTGACTCACACATATAGACATGTTTGACAGACATTTTTTAGAGTGTAGTAAATAAACAGACCCCAATAATGACTTTTTGCCACAGTGAACTGAACACTTATGTTATAAGTAGACTAACTTAACCTTCAAACCACAGCACAAACGCTACAAATCCAAGCAGATTCATATATTATAGCTCCGATACCTCACTTTATTCCAGTTTGACCTGTTCGTCATCGCATACTATGAAGTGTGAAATCTGAAAGTTTAATGCAGAAACGTATATTATTTGTGGGATATGAGCAGTTGATGCTTTGTAAAATGGATCTGTTTTTACCAACTGAACTGCACGTCTATAAAAGCCAGGAATGTGTGTTATTTCTTCAGATGGTGTTTTCAATGAGCAGGTCTCCTCCATCCAGAGGTCTGCTCGCTCTTTGACACCAAAACCATTTTAATTCAGACTTCACAAAGCGTTAAATACTTAAAGCCTGTATCAGTATGCACCTTGCTTTATTTAGTTTTTCTTACCGTTTTCACTCTTAAATGAAATTATTGATTGAAGATTTTTCAATGGTTCTTTTCAGCAACTTCAGGTAATAGAAAAAGCTGCTGAATGGGGTTTTCATTTGACTATTGCCAAGGCTCCGAAATGTATTTAGACACTCTTAAATGTGTGTGTGTGAATTTCACTGCGCTAGAAATTTCTCATGCTGCTGAATTGTTCTGCTTTGTCTTTTTGATTATAGCGATGTCAAGGTGACTTTTTAGTGCACGACCTCGCAGCTTCTTTTAGTTATTTGTTATGCTGCCCTATTTTAAAGGCACACTATAGAATATTTTAGCATTGAAAGAAAACTATTTGAGCAGTGTTATGCATTTTGTTGTGCGGATACTTTCAAGAGGGGTTTTAAATTGAGAGAAATCTGCAGTATTAACGAGTGACACATTGACTGCCAATGGCATCATTCATTCATTCATTCATTTTCCTTCGGCTTAGTCACTTTATTCATCAGGGGTCGCCACAGTGGAATGAACCGCCAACTTATCCAGCATATGTTTTACACAGAAGATGCCCTTCCATACACACTCATTCACACACATACACTACGGCCAATTTAGTTTATTCAATTCACCTATACTGCATGTCTTTGGACTGTGGGGGAAACCGGAGCACCCGGAGGAAACCCACGCCAACACGGGGAGAACATGCCAACTCCACACAGAAGTGCCAACTGACCCAGCCAGGAATCGAAAGGGCTATAAGACCATATCTAAAAGTTTTGAAGTTCCACTGGCTACAGTGCAAAATATTATAAAAAAATACAAGACTTTCCGCACTGTGAAAAATCTCAGCAGACATGGTCAGAAGCCAGAAGTGACACCTCTTTTGGCCAGGAGGACTGGGAGAGAGGTAAAAAGAATTCAAGGATCACCACCAAGGCCATCCTGATGAATCTGGGCTCTGCTGATGGCAACATCTCAAGATGCAGACCAAGGAGGAAACCAATTCTCCAGAGAATGCACACAAAAGCCTGCTTGGCCGTTGCAAATGCTCATCTGGACCAAGAAGACTTCTGGTCTTCTCTTTTATGGTCAGATGAAACAAAACTTGAATTGTTTGGCTACAATGATGTAGACTTCCTTTGCCGTAAAAAAAGGAGAAGCCTTCAACCCTAGGAACACCATCCCCACGGCCAAAAATGCTGGTGGGAACCTAATGTTTTAGGGCACAGGTGTCAAACTCAGTTCCTGGAGTTCCTTTAGGCGTGTTTCTTTAGGCTTGTTTGATACCTACAGATAGGTGTGTTGAAGCAGGGCTGGAACTAAACTCTGCAGGGCTGCAGCCCTCCAGGAATTGAGTTTGACACCCCAGTTTTAGGGGGTGTTTTTCAGCCGGTGAACCAGGGAACCTAATCACAGTAAATGACACATTGAAAAAGGAGCAATAGATAAAAATTCTCAACAACAACAACATCAGGCAGTCTGCAGAGAAACTTGGCCTTGGGCGCCAGTGGACATTTCAGTACAACAATGACCCAAAAAACACAGAAAAAGTGGTAAAGTAATGGTTAGCAGAAAAAAAACATTAACGTTTGGCAGTGGCCCACCCAGAGTCCTGACTTTAATCCAATTGAGAATCTGTGGAGGGAGCAAGGATATGGCAAGGAGACCCTCCAACCTGAAAGAGTTGGAGCTCATTGCTAAAGATGAATAGGCAAAAATACCAGTGGAGACATGCAAAAAGCTGGTCAGGAATTATAGGAAGCGTTTGATTGCTGTAATAACCAATAAAGGTATTTCTATTGGTTATTGAGAAGGGTATGAATTTTGAATGGAATGAATGAACCGCCAACTTATCCAGCATATGTTTTACGCAGCGGATGCCCTTCCAGCTGCAACCAATCACTGGGAAACACCCATACACTCTCATTCACAAACATACTCTACGGACAATTTAGCTTACCCAATTCACCTATACAGTATGTCTTTGGACTGTGGGGGAAACCAGAGCACCAGGAGAAAACCCACGCGAACACTGGGAGAATACACAAACTCCACAAGTCAAGTCAAGTTTATTTATATAGCGCTTTTCACAATGTAGATTGTGTCAAAGCAGCTTAACATAGTTCTAGTAAAGTCCAGATTTCAGAGTTGAAGTTCAGTTTAGTTTAGTTCCGTGTGGTTTAAATTTCACTGCTGAAAGTTCAAACACTGTAGAGCAAATCCACCGAAGCACAGCTCCACAAGTCCCGATCCGAGCAAGCCAGTGGCGACAGTGGCGAGGAAAAAAAAAACTTCACCAATTGACGAAGTGAAGGGAAAAAAAAACCTCAAAGAGAAACTAGGCTCTGTTAGGCACGACCATTTTCCATCTGGCCAAACTTCCTGTTCAGAGCTGCAGTCTAGGCGCTGGAGGCTGAAGAAGCTGGACGTCCATCCTGGAGAAGCTGCAGGTGTGAGTAGGGCACTGGCAGGCAGTCAGGTTGGCCCGCAGGATCAATGTGGGGACTCGTTTATCACAGTGGTCATTCAGGAATCAGTCTCATGCACTCCATTTCTCCATGACGACCACAGCATCAGCTCAGAATACAACATGGTCCAGGATTATGGATACCTTGGGATCATCTCTTCACAGGTCTTGGATCGCATCAATGGCGCTGCATAGTCTCTAGGGACCTCGGAATGAGTATCCCCAGGTGGAAATAGAGAATAAAGAAAATAATTAGCTTAGCTGCTGTTCATAGTGTATTTAAACGAGATGCAAAAATGGAGTGTTATAGATGAAAATAGAAGTTAAATAAACAAACATAAAACAAACATGTAAAGCATATGAGAGTTTCTAACACAATGTCTGGTGTATTGAGGAGTGTGTCCTACAGGTGATGTCGAGCCAGCTCACCTGTGTGGAGCACATTCATGCATCATACCGTTATGCAATGCATTGAGTGTATGCTTTACTAGAAAGATAGGTCTTTGATCTAGTTTTGAACTGAGAGAGTGTGTCTGAGCTTCGGACATTATCAGGAAGGCTATTCCAGAGTTTAGGAGCCATAAATGAGAAGGCTTGACCACCTTTACTCGACTTTGCTATGCTAGGTACTACCAGAAGCCCTGAGTTTTGAGATCTCAAAGAGCGGGT
>CAIGQV010000818.1:25874564-25894078 GCA_903798115.1 Danio jaintianensis | reverse complement strand
ACACACACACACACACACACACACACACACACACACACACACACACACATTTCTTTTTCTTCTTCTCACTCTCATGTATGATGCATCTCAATAAAATCTCCCGCACCTTTCCTTTTCATTTATCTTACTATGTATGTGAATAGATATGTGGGCAACACTTTATTTTACAGTCCAGCTTCGTGTACACAGTATAGACTGTAAAATAAATGTAACAATACTGGTTGCCAGACTTTTATAGTTAAAAACATGGCATAAACATTTCTAATTTACACAAAAATAACATATTTCATTCATTTATACAATGTAAAAACACCAACATTTTGACATATTCATATTTCCCTTATAGCCCATGTACATCCCAGAGACATTTATTTGATGTTTGTGTTTACATCTGGACGATTATTAGTATTTATTAGTGTTTGCTCATTTGCAAAACGTCTATTAGACATACATTTTCAGACTTTAAATAGACATTTATAATCTTTGAAGTGTTTCAAATGTTTGTTAAGCAGACCTTTTTAAGAAATTTATCAGACAATTGAACACAGCAGATGTTTTAAAGACCAGATAATCCTTAAAATACATATTGCAGAGGTGCAAGTGCTAAACCTTTGATACTACACACAATCATGGTAACACACATGACAATAAAGTAATGCAATCAACATTAGATTTAACATAAAACTCTACTGTACATAGCAGATAGGAAATCAACCAAAAATAACCATAGTTATGTCAAACAAAAACCTAAAAAAGTAAGTGTCATGCAGGGAATTCTGGGAAAGTCAATTTACCAACACAGGCTCATTGGGAAAATGTGCCCAGGGATACATTTTTGCTAATCGAGAAATATGTTCTTGCGGTTACATATGGCTGCATTTTGTGTGTAAAACGAATGCTACGGGGCAGTACCTGTAATGATTTGGTGGGGATCCGAACACTTTTATTAGAGAATGGTCATAAAGACAAGGTTCAAAACAGGCATAGACAGTAGCATGCAGGTAATTCAAAGGTGTTGTCAGTGTAACAGGCAAAAGGTTGTGGCATGCGGCAAAACAAACATAAACATATAAAACAAACAAGGGTCAAAAATACAGCTAGACAATCCAAAAATGCTTTAAAATACTCACTACGGGGAAACAAGACTCAGCCTGGATGTGTGTGAGTGGTGTGTACAGTCGTGGCCAAAAGTTTTGAGAATTACATAAATATTGGAAAAGTTGCTGCTTAAGTTTTTATAATAGCAATTTGCTTATAGTCTGAAAAAAACTTTCCACTGCATTTCATTGCTGTCATTAAAGGACCTGCTGAGATCATTTCAGTAATCGTCTTGTTAACTCAGGTGAGAATGTTGACGAGCACAAGGCTGGAGATCATTATGTCAGGCTGATTGGGTTAGAATGGCAGACTTGACATGTTAAAAAGAGGGTGATGCTTGAAATCATTGTTCTTCCATTGTTAACCATGGTGACCTGCAAAGAAACGCGTGCAGCCACCATTGCTTTGCATAAAAATGGCTTCACAGGCAAGGATAATGTGGCTACTAAAATTGCACCTAAATCAACAGTTTATAGGATCATCAAGAACTTCAAGAAAAGAGGTTCAATTCTCGTTAAGAAGGCTTCAGGGTGTCCAAAAAAGTCCAGCAAGCGCCAGGATCGTCTCCTAAAGAGGATTCAGCTGTGGGATCGGAGTGCCACCAGTGCAGAGCTTGCTCAGGAATGGCAGCAGGCAGGTGTGAGCGCATCTGCACGCACAGTAAGGCGAAGACTTTTGGAAGATGGCCTGGTGTCAAGAAGAGCAGCAAAGAAGCCACTTCTCTCCAAAAAAAAACATCAGGGACAGATTGATCTTCTGCAAAAAGTATGGCGAATGGACTGCTGAGGACTGGGGCAAAGTCATATTCTCTGATGAAGCCCCTATCCGATTGTTTGGGGCATCTGGAAAAAGTCTTGTCCGGAGAAGAAAAGGTGAGCGCTAGCATCAGTTCTGTGTCATGCCAACAGTAAAGCATCCTGAGACCATTCATGTGTGGGGTTGCTTCTCATCCAAGCGAGTGGGCTCACTCACAATTTTGCCCAAAAACACAGCCATGAATAAAGAATGGCACCAAAACACCCTCCAACAGCAACTTCTTCCAACAATCCAACAACAGTTTGGTGAAGAACAATGCATTTTCCAGCACGATGGAGCACAGTGCCATAAGACAAAAGTGATATCTAAGTGGCTCGGGGACCAAAACGTTGAAATTTTGGGTCCATGGCCTGGAAACTCTGCAGATCTTAATCCCATTGAGAACTTGTGGTCAATCCTCAAGAGGCGGGTGGACAAACAAAAACCCACAAATTCTGACAAACTCCAAGAAGTGATTATGAAAGAATGGGTTGCTATCGGTCAGGATTTGGCCCAGAAGTTGATTGACAGCATGCCCAGTCGAATTGCAGTGGTCCTGAAAAAGAAGGGCCAACACTGCAAATACTGACTCTTTGCATAAATGTCATGTAATTGTCGATAAAAGCCTTTGAAACGTATGAAGTGCTTGTAATTATATTTCAGTACATCACAGAAACAACTGAAACAAAGATCTAAAAGCAGTTTAGCAGCAAACTTTGTGAAAACTAATATTTGTGTCATTCTCAAAACTTTTGGCCACGACTGTACAGTCCAAGTAAAGTCCTGATCAGCTTCAGCTGTGCTAGGAACTGGTGTGTGACTGCAGGACAAGATGGGATATGTATTTCAGTTCAGTGGCAGATGTGATGTGTAGAGTGCCCTCTAGCGTGTCTGGTGTCCTCCTCTGGTGGATTTACAACAAATGGCACATTTGAGAAACTCTGGAGTATGTGCACATGAAGTGTAAAACGTGCAGTAAACAGCCAATCACATGACGCAATAGAGTCAGCATTTTTGCTGAATAATCCAATTCAGGATTAAGAGATATTTTAATCAAAATTATAAAGAATTTAAACACATAGATTAGGCAGAAATAAAGACTGTTGATGCTACGAAAATTTGACAAGGAAACTTAATGAAATATTATTATATAATTCAAAATCATTTATTTTAATAATGTAGGTTGAGGTTCACAAACAGCTCATAATACTTTATAAATTAAAGGTAATTTATATGTTAATATTTAAATGTACATGTTAATTTAGAGTCATTGGTAATATTCATTGACATGCATTTGAATATACAACAAAGTATAAATAATTATAATTAGGAGTTTGGTTCGCATTGCCGGCAATAAGTCAAACTTGTTTCCAGTGCAAGTTGAACTCCGGCAGGGCTGCCCTTTGTCACCAATTCTGTTCATAATTTTTATGGACAGAATTTCAAGGCGCAGCCTTGGGCTGGAGGGGGTCTGGTTCGGGGACCACAGGATCTCATTTCTGTTATTTGCAGATGATGTTGTTCTGTTGGCTTCATCGAACATGGACCTTCAGCATGCACTGGGGCAGTTTGCTACCGAGTGTGACGCGGCTGGGATGAGAATCAGCACCTCTGAGGCCATGGTGCTCCACCGGAAAAAGGTGGTTTGCCATCTCCAGGTTGGAGGAAAGTCCTTTTGTTCACGAGTGAGGGAAGGATGGAACGTGAGATTGACAGGCGGATTGGTGCAGTGGCAGCAGTAATACGGTCGATGTAGCGGTCCGTTGTGGTAAAGAAAGAGCTGAGCCGAAAGGCAAAGCTCTCGATTTACCGGTCTATCTACGTTCCTACTCTCACCTATGGTCATGAGCTTTGGGTCATGACTGAAAGGACAAGATCTCGGATACAAGCGACCGAAATGAGTTTCCTTTGCAGGGTGGCAGGGCGCACCCTTATAGATAGGGTGAGGAGCTCTGTCACCCGGGAGGAGCTCGGAGTAGAGCCGCTGCTCCTCCACATTGAGAGAAGTCAGCTGAGGTGGCTCGGGCATCTGTTTCGGATGCCTCCTGGACGCCTACCTAGGGAGGTGTTCCAGGCATGTCCCACCAGGAGGAGGCCTCGGGGAAGACCAAGGACAGGCTGGAGGGACTATGTCTCTTGGCTGGCCTGGGAACGCCTCGGGATCCCCCCGGAGGAGCTGGAGGAAGTGTCTGGGGAGAGGGAAGTCTGGGGTTCTCTCCTAAGACTTCTGCCCCCGCGACCCGGCCCCGGAAAAGCGGTTGAAAATGAATGAATGAATGAATGAATGAATGAATGAATGAATGGATGAATAAACAAATTATTAGCAACAAAAATGCTTTTAGTGTAAAAAAAAAAAAAAAAAGGAAAAAATAATAATAACTGTTAAAACAAAAAAAGATGCATGGGATCTGAGAGTGGATTTATTGCATCAGATATACTTGACTTTACTCACAGCCGATTGGAAAATGTCATCATTAGCATTGTTTACGTCTAGAAGGGCAGTGATTGAAGTGGGAGAACAAAGTGCAGGTACTCTTTTGTTTAAGTTTTTGCTTGGAGACATTTTCAGCTTACTCTTTAGTACTGATGCATATCTATTGCTGCACGGATTATGACACTGACAGACATAAACAAAACAAAAGAAATGAGTAAAATGTGATTTAATATCTCACAATTACTTGACTTGTATTGATCATAATTATGTCTTTGTCTCACAATCTGACTATTTATAAACTTGTGAATAAACTTTTTCACATTTGCAATTGTATTTCTCATAACTGTGACTGACTGAAAGACCTTTTTCTTATCCCCAGATGCAATTTATTGAAGCTCATTTCTTCGTCAGATTTTAAAGGTATATGTGACTTTATTTCTTACAATTTCATCTTTAATTCTCATTATTGTGATTTTCATATCTATATTTCATCTACAGCTGAAGATAAGATTATTAGCCCTCCTGTGAACTTTTAATTCAATTGCTGTTTAATAGAGAGAAGATTTTTTTCAACACTTTAAAAAAACATAATGCTTTTAATAACTATTTTCTAATAACTAATTTATTTTGTCTTTGTCATGATGACAGTACATAATATTTTACTAGTTATTTTGCAAGATGCTAGTATTCAGATTAAAGTGTGATTTAAAGGCTTACCTTGGTTTATTATTATTATTATTTTTATTATTATTATTATAGAGTATTAATCATTAAGTGAAGTATAACTGTGAAAAATGTCTTTGCTCTGTTAAACTTGACTTGGAAAATATTTCAAAGAGAATTAAAATTTCACAAGATGGCTAATAATTTTGTCTTCAACTGTATTTAAACATTCTTACATTACGAATTTTAGTTTTGGTGTAAAAAAAAAACAGCTTCTATAGCTATATCATGAGCATTTTTAAAATAAATTACTTATTTATAATTGGGGTTCCTATGAATGTGAACTAAATTTAACTTTTCCTCTCATTAATATTAATTTGACATCATGCTACAAAAGGTGTCATTTCGATGCAAAAACCATCCAAACATCAGTAGGTGTTATATATATTGACTTTATAGATTTTGTTGGGGGTTATACCTGTATACAGTAAAAAGAAATGCAGGGTTCCACGGAATTCATTCATGTTGTCCTAAAGCCGCAGGCACTTTTCGACCCATAGACTTCCATTCATACGCAAGTGAATGCGACAAACTGGAAATGCAAGCTCGTGCGACAAGTTTCGCAGTTTGCTGCTTTGCAAAGTTCAAGCTTGGTGAACTCTGACCTGTGAAATTGCATCGCGTGTGTAGTGTGCAGACGCTGACAAAAGACTTGCGGATCCAAACGCAGTTTATTAAAGGCAAGGTCGTGCAGGCAATGGTCAAATACAGGAGCAAAACTGTAGCACAAGAGTAATCCAAAAACGTAGTCAAAAACACAGGCAAAAGATCAGACTAGGCGGCAAAGAATCAGAACGGAGAACAAGGCAAGAATCAAAAACACGGGAAAATCAAACAAGGAAAAACGCTTCGTAATGTTCGTATGAGAAACAAGACTCGGCGATGTGTGAGTGAAAGTGAGATGTATATATATAGTCCTACTAATCAGTCCATGTAATCAGTGAGATGAGCTACAGCTGTGTCTGTGTGTGAATGTCCGGATTATTGTCAGCTGTTGCAGGGGTTGATGGGTGCAAAGAGTTCTGGGAGTTGTATTTCGGTAAGAATACCGGAAGTAATCTCCAGTGGAGAAAATACAGCTGGCAATCACAACAACGTGGCTGCGTGAGACCAATCAAAGATCAACACATGACCTCTCTGTACAGAAATGTAAAATATGGACCAATCGCTCTCTTTTTTTAATGTCTAATCATCTTGTTTAATCCCGCCCCTTTTTGCAACTCCGTACGACAGAATTTCGCATTCTCAAACTCTAGTGTGACCGCGGCATAAGACAAATCAATTAAGTTAACTTAAAGAGCCCCTTTTATGCATTATAAAAGGTCATATTTTGGTTTTGGGGATCTCCAACAACAGGCTGATATGCATGCAAGGTCAAAAACACTTTCATTGTCTTATAATATGCATTTATTTTTACCTAATTATCCCAACGACTCCCATATGATTCGTTCAGCGATTCATTTGTTCCCAAACCCCTCCTTTGCGTGATGCTAATCTGCTGTGATTGGTCCGATGACCCAGTCTGTTGTGATTGGTCGACTGCGTTCAGCGCGAGACGGAGAGAAACGCCCAGCACGCTTATGAAGTACTCAGAGCACAGAGTATATGTGTGAGCCCAATGCAGTTAAACACCAGCATATTACTTTACTCTTAACGCTAACCCCAAGTAATAACAATGACACACATTCAGTATTAATCCACACAGTGGCAAGTTGAACTATTTTGAAAATTTAGAGGAACAGCTGATGGTGGCCATAGCAACAAACAGCAGGAGATCGCGAGCACAAAAAGCATTCAAATCGCGTCACGTTTTCAACGTGGTTTTGGACGCAATATGTGAAATAGCCCATACAGATTTAACCTGAGAGATACAGTACGAGCACTGATCTATAATAGATACGTGATTACAAGCCACGGAGTGATTACAAGATACAACACACAATTAAACACATATTTTGCAAACTACAGAAAACGAGACAACAATTTGTATCACACTTACATGTTCTGTAGGAAGGAGAAACACTTACAGGTTCTGGAGGAAGAACAAACTGGTCCACATAAACTGTGCAACAGTTAACGTTACTGACAAAGTCCCATAAATTAGTAGTCTTTGCTGATCCTTCCTTTAATAACAAATGGCCGGCGAATCCTATGGTGCAGGGTAGGTTATTGTATCAATCATCAGAAAAATGACAGTAACAAACACAGCACACGGTATACTGTGGTATTGTTGTGAAAACAAACTTTAACCCTTTATTCCCCACAGCCGCATGTTTGGCCATTTCTCAGTGATTGTAATCTTCACGTCATGATCAATCCCATGATCCCTAGCAAGCGCGTTCACGTTTTACGGAACCAGCAGTTCATATTTGGCGATGTCACGTATCGAGGTTGACGCGTTCAGACAAAAGATCCGAACAAAGGACGAATCATTCATCTGACTCGACTCAAAAAATCAATAGTTTTAAACATGGTGCACATTTTTAAACCTCAGCTGGATGTTTTCATTCACTTAGAGCTGTGTTACACACTGCATGGATGGTCATTTTCAAAAACTCATAATAGGGGTCTTTAAAATTATAAAAGTGGATTTAACAATAAACTATTTGTTCACAAAAAAATCTCAAGAATTGTGTTGCTTTAGCTCATTTTAAATGAGTAGTTTGAACAAGTAAGTGTACATGATATTTAACATTCCACCCAGCTTGCTAATATTACAGAAAACTACATGATCAAATAAAGTTAACAGTTTTGCGAGCCAATTCAACAAATCCCTCATTTATCAGTGGTACTGTTATTTGAATCACATATAAGACATTAACTCATACAGTATTCTTGCCATTGTGTAAATAATCAAATATTAAAAAGTCCCTGAAGTTTGAATATCCCTTAAAAGAAAAATACGCATTGGAAGCATATTCATTTTCTTTTCGAGATTAAAAGGCAGGAATGGCCCAGGAATGCTTTTATGAAAATGCTACGAGTGGCCCTCTAGCTCCGAAAAATACTGTATGACAGGCAGAGAGAGAGAGAGAAGGAGAAAGAGAGATGAATTGGAAGCAGGCAGAGAGGGGCGGAAAACAGCTCTTTCATTTTCTGCAGTGAAGAGTTGGCTAAAACACGGTAAATCATGGCCACAGGACAGCAACTAGGAATGGCATTGACAGGATATAAAACATTGCATGTAGTCGGTCGGCTCTCACTCATTCCACACACACTCAACGCACACACACACACACACACACACACACACACACACACAATCAGGCTGTCTGTGTTGCACATAATGAAGAGACCATCCAGCATCTCCTCTCGAGATGGAATAGAGAGTTAAATGGAAGTGGGAAGAGCGGAGGGATGGGGGAAGGGAAGGAGAGATAGAGACGGATGTGTAGAGATGGAGCGATGGGGAAATGGACATATGGGAAACAGAGAGTAAAGGCCCTGGTAATATAGTCAATGTAAAAATCTTTGTTCATTTTGTGGTCTGAAATATCCAACATGGGCTGATTGGAAATACGTGCTTCAGCTTACATTTTATTGATCTGTACGACAAGCCCCGCCTTCTTGTTGACGTGTACAAGAGGGACATTTTCTGAAGCGTCCAACAAAATGTACCCTAAGTAGCATATTTCAGATTTGGAGAAATATAGACAGTGCCCTCTAGTGGATTTGTCATTAGAAACATGTAATGAAATGTATCCATAGGAACGTATTTTATGTTTTCACAAAAAAAAAAACTAAAAAAACAGGCTCATTGGAATTATGTGCCATGGGATACTTTTTTGAGAACCAAGAAATATGTACCGGGGGCTACGTCTTTTTGTTTTCACAAATCCACTAAAGGCCACTGTGTACATGTTTGACATTCTCAAATACGTTACTGGAACACGTTTTTCTCATGCGTGCCATTTCTCGTAAATCCACTAGAGGCCGCTGGGTAAATTTTCGACAATCTCAAATATGTTACTGGGACACGTTTTCTCTTTCATGCCATTTCTCGTAAATCCACTAGAGGTGTGTATTTCTGCGTATCTTAATGTCCTTCTCGCGCATGTCTGTGAGAGAAGGCGGTCTGCTTGTTTTCGTGCACAATATATCAGCTTGATATCGACTGACTCGCCCTCCCCCTTCCCTAAACCCAACTGTTGCGACTTCCACGATCCACCTAAAGTCGCTTGAGAAGTTGAGAATGGGTCCTTTATTGTATGACGTGCTTATGCAATATCACACGAGTAGCAGTGCGATATGGCTGTATATCGGCACTGATGGGGGAGGTGTGCGTTAGCTCGAGGCCGCAGGCTAAGTGCCTTAGTGCCCACCACCTGTGACTATATACAGCCATATTGCACTGCTACTCATGTGATATTGCAATTATACGACAGTTCGACGGCATAATCGTGTATATAAAAAAGAAAATCAAACACGGAGTCTCAAAAATCCTTTTGTATTAGGAACTACTTTCTTCTGCCACTCATTCACATCTGCAGCTGACGTCAGAACAGCAGAAACCGTTGCTACTTCACCAACGTCATTTTAGAGCTAGTATTTGAATGATTCTCTAGCGTAATGTCTAAAGTGATGACAAAACAGGTGATTTTGCTCACATTTTAAGATTATAAGGCTGAACAGAATGAAATGCTATCAGTCTACACAGATCTCCCAGTATTTCTCTGTTGCAATAGGGATATCACACTAATTAACCCTGAAAAAGCCAAAGCAAAGCAAACACTACCAGATTACTATGGTATACATGCAGCACTACAATATACAAAAGAGAGAGATCGACTTAGAATGTCACTCACCTGTTTTATAATGATTTGATCATCTGTAGTTTGAAATTTACGCTGAGTTTTTCTCCCCTAAGGACTTATTATGTGGTCTCTGTCGCCAACTTGTGATGGAACGTCAACCGCCTTTGCTCAGTATAACAGGCTGATGGCCGCAAACTCTGTGAATCTCCGAAATTATAAGTATTTAAAACAGGCAATGTCCTTATAAATAAACTGCATAGTTGCAATCTAAACAACTACATTCTCGCCTAAACAAGCATCAAAAGTACATTATGTTGTCCAACAGCTGCAATATTTGTAGTGATTTTATTCATCTGCTGTCACTCTATGTGGGCGGAGTAATACACAAGAGTAAAGAGGCTGTACGAGTGCTGTTATTATGGGAATATCGCACTGCTATCAGCCAATCAGATTCAAGAACCAGACAGAACTGTTGTATAAGTATATTTATACAACAGTTCTGTCTGGTTCTTGAATCTGATTGGTTGATAGCTGTGCGATATTCTACCAGTAACAGCACTCGTCCAGCCTCTTAACCCTTCACCCTTGTGTATTACTCCGCTCACATACAGCAACAAGCTGAGGACACTCGACAGTTTGACAAATATTGCTCCTTTTGGGCAACATAATGTACTTTTGAGGCTTTTTTAGTATTAATTTAATAAATAATCAGCATAGGCTCATTCTGCATTTTGTCTTTAAAACGAACACTGCGTGGCGGTATACACGCTTACCTCCATATGAATGGATTTTGAGCTGTTATCAGTTTCTCCAGTGGCTCACCGTGTACGTCGGCAGACTTGTGACGTGGTGCTGAGTTGACAGCGATGTTGGGGTTCGACTCTGGAGAAGAACGGTTTCAGAAAGCAGGTAAGACAAAAGCTGAACAAGTAAATTATTTGTTTTTTATTGCTTTTTTAAAAACTGACGGTTGGGTTTAGGGGAGGAGGAGGGCGGGTTAATCTGTGCTTTTGAAAAAATATTGACAGTTGGGTTTAGGGAAGGAGGAGGGCGGATTAATCGGAGCGACCTCTGCTGGATTTACGCGAGAAGAGCAGATATTTGATATCTCATATAGCTGATTAACCATGTGCATGGTTGATAACAGCCTTCTGAGCCTACCAGTAGGCGCAGTAGGCCCCTACTGGCCCATATCTATCAGCTGATAAAACACTGATAACGCCCATTCAATCGACTGATAACATTAGAATTCGCTGAAAATTCTTAAAACGGTGGTTCCCCTTCATACGGGAACTTCAACGTGCGTCTGTAGAAACAGACTATGGGAGTGCGTCAGACGACCAATCACTCTGAAGAGTAAGAAAACGGGCCAATGAAATGCCAAATTGCATTGGCAGAGCTCTGCTCCACAGCTGGCAGCAATGAGCTATCAGCGCTATATAAGCTGCACGCTGTGGAGTGAGCCTCAGAATTTATTTGCTTCAGACCCTCTCACGAGACTGAAGACCTACTCTGCCAACCTGACTGTTGAAGTTTCAGCAAGCAAGTTTCAGCCTCATCGCGGGATCCAGGGAGGAAGGTAAGAGACTCTCTCTTATTTTCAGCTCTTCCTCGGGCCGCTCTGCTTCCCGGGGTGAGCACTCCCCTCCCGAGCTGCCCCTCCGTTGGCACGTCATTGATCAGTCCGATGGTGCCATTAGCGCGGGCTCTGCCAGCCTGGTTAGCGCTGCCCAGTCCATCGCGGTGGCTCATGCGGACGATCAGACTCGACTATGCGATTCAATTCGCTATCCGCCCTCCCAGGTTCACGGGTGTTCATACTACGAGGGTCTCCCCCGAGAGCGCCTCTGTCTTGCGAGAGGAGATTGCTGTCCTCCTGGCGAAGGATGCAATCGAGCAGGTCCCTCCAGCCGAGATGAAGGGTGGGTTTTACAGCCCGTACTTTATCGTGCCGAAAAAGAGCGGAGGGTTAAGACCAATCCTAGATCTGCGCAGACTAAACTGTCATTTACACAAAATGCCATTCAGGATGCTCACGCAGAAGCGCATACTCCAGTGCGTCCGTCCTCGGGATTGGTTTGCAGCTATAGACCTGAAGGACGCGTATTTTCATGTCTCCATTCTTCCACGCCACCGTCCATTTCTCCGGTTTGCGTTCGAAGGACAAGCATGGCAGTACAAAGTCCTCCCCTTCGGGCTCTCTCTGTCTCCGCGGGTTTTCACCAAGCTCGCGGAGGGTGCCATAGCGCCACTTCGGCTTGCAGGCATCCGCATTCTCAATTATCTCGACGACTGGCTGGTTCTAGCCTCGTCTCGCGATCAATTGATTATGCACAGGGACAGGGTGCTTCGGCATCTTGACCAGTTGGGGCTTCGGGTCAACCGAGAGAAGAGCAAACTTTGCCCAGTGCAGAGGATCTCTTTTCTCGGGCTGGAGCTGGACTCGATCGCTATGGTAGCGCGCCTCTCGGAGGAGCGCGCCAGGCTAGTGCTTTCCTGTCTGAGCACGCTCGACAGGAACATAGTGGTTCCACTGAAATATTTTCAGAGGTTCCTGGGGCATATGGCATCCGCAGCCGCGGTTATGCCGCTCGGTTTGCTTCATATGAGACCACTTCAGCGCTGGCTTCACGATCGAGTTCCCAGACGGGCAGGGCGCGCGGGCGCGCACCGGGTGCTCATCACTCCGCTGTGTCGCCGCACCTTCAGTCCCTGGACGGATCTTGCTTTTCTACGGGCCGGGGTGCCCCTAGGGCAAGTATCCAGGCATATTGTCATATCGACAGATGCCTCCAGCATGGGCTGGGGGGCCGTGTGCAACGAGCACGCAGCTGCGGGTTCGTGGTGCGGACCCCGTCTGCGTTGGCATATCAACTGCCTAAAGCTGTTGGCAGTGTTTCTTGCTCTTCGCCGCTTTTTACCGGTGTTAAAGCAGAAGCATGTGCTGGTCAGGACGGACAGCATGGCAACGGTAGCTTATATCAACCGTATGGGAGGTATACGTTCTCGTCGCATGTCTCAGCTCGCTCGCCGTCTGCTCCTCTGGAGTCATACGCGGCTGAGTTCGCTGCGTGCCATTCATATCCCGGGCGAGCTCAACCGTGCAGCCGATGTGCTCTCACGGCAGCAAACGCTCCGAGGAGAATGGAGACTCCACCCCGGTACGGTCCAGCTGATATTAGAGCGATTCGGGAAAGCCCAGGTCGACCTGTTTGCTTCTCTCGAAAGCAGTTCGTTTTATTCCCTGACCGAGGCCCCCCTCGGCACGGATGCGCTGGCTCACAGCTGGCCACCAGGTATGCGCAAATATGCGTTTCCCCCAGTGAGCCTAATCGCACAGACTCTGTGCAAAGTCAGGGAGGACGAGGAGCAGGTCTTGTTTGTTGCGCCTCTCTCGCCCAACCGGACCTGGGTTCCCGAACTCACACTCCTTGCGACGGCCCCTCCCTGGCGCATTCCCCTGAGAGAGGACCTCCTCTCCCAGGGACGGGGCACCCATTGGCACCCGCGCCCAGATCTCTGGAACCTCCACGTGTGGTCCATAGACGGAGCGCAGAAGACTTAGGTGACTTACCGGCGGCGGTGGTTAACACCATCACTCAGGCTAGAGCACCCTCTACGAGGCATGCCTACGCCCTGAAGTAGAGTCTATTCACTGAGTGGTGCGCTTCTCACCGAGAAGACCCCCGGACTTGCCGGATTAGCGTTGGGTTATCCTTCCTTCATGATAAGCTGGAGCGTAGGCTGTCACCCTCCACACTGAAGGTTTATGTGGCTGCCATCTCCGCTCATCATGATGCGGTGGATGGCAACACGCTCGGGAAGCATAACCTAATCATCCGATTCCTCAGAGGCGCGCGGCGATTAAATCCATCCCGCCCCCCTCTTATGCCCTCTTGGGATCTCTCTGTAGTCCTGGCGGGTCTGCAGAGAGATCCATTTGAGCCACTCGATTCGGTATCGTTAAAACTTCTGTCAATGAAGACAGCTCTGCTGATCGCGTTGGCAACGTTCAAGAGAGTCGGGGATTTGGAGGCATTTTCGGTCAGCGAATCGTGCCTAGAATTCGGACCGGCTTACTCTCACGTTATCCTGAGACCCCGGCCCGGCTATGTGCCCAAGGTTCCTACCACCCCATTTAGAGATCAGGTGGTGAACCTGCAAGCGCTGCCTTCGGAGGAGGCAGACCCAGCCCACTCACTGCTTTGTCCCGTTCGCGCTTTGTGCCTTTACGTGGAACGAACGCAAAACTTAAGATCTTGTGAACAGCTCTTTATCTGTTATGGTGGTCGGCAGAAGGGAAGTGCCGTATCAAAACAGAGGTTGGCCCACTGGATAGTTGATGCCATCGCCCTTGCTTACCAATGCCAGGGCGAGCCGCGTCCCACAAACGTGAGAGTGCACTCTACTAGAAGTGTCGCCTCCTCCTGGGCGTTAGCACGCGGCGCCTCTCTCACAGATATCTGTAGAGCTGGGGGCGACACCTAACACATTCGCGAGATTCTATAATCTTCGAGTGGAGCCGGTTTCCACCCGATTACTGGGTAACCCCAGTCAATCGGAGGGAAACTAAGCTCGGTGTTAACAAACGCTTGCCGCGCCATGCTCCCTAACCCGGAGATACGTGCGCAGTTTTTATTCTACTAGTAAGTTTCCCACTTGGCGAACCCTAGAGAATTCCTCCGAGGCCCCCAGCACCCGACTCAGCGGAGGAGTCGGGCGCCTGGCTCAGTGTGATGTCTGTATGCCCATTTGGTCTACCCACATGCTGAGGTTCGGTGCCAGCTTGGCGCGGTCCCCCACCTGGGGTGACCCCATATGCTTATTTCAGCCACGGAGTGTTCCCCCTGACCAGGCGGACCCGTGTCTTCCCTGCCCGCTAACCAGCTTATCATATGCAGTACTCCCCCTCATCAGGGCTAGTCCATATGCTCTATTACCATCAAGTCTCCCCTCTTGGGTAGCAGGTGGCTCCGCAGTGTCCTCCCCCTTCGGGGACTGGCACGCTTTCCCAACGTACTGTCGTAATTCTAAAATCCCTAGTCTATATTAGCTAGGTAAAAGCACATTTACGACCCCCGATCTAAATTTTATTATTCCCATGTAATGGTAATTAAGGGCCTAAGGGACGTTGGAAGGTTGCGCTCCTGGTGATGCTTGTGCGCTCACGCTATGCTTGGCAAACTTCACATCAGGAGGGTAACGGGCTTAGCTGCAGTGACGCTTTCCATACAGTCTCCCATAGTCTGTTTCTACAGACGCACGTTGAAGTTCCCGTATGAAGGGGAACGTCCTGGTTACATCCGTAACCCACGTTCCCCGAATAAGGGAACGGAGACTTATTCGGGGAACGTGGGTTACGGACGTAACCAGGACGTTTTCTTTTTTTGGAAATATATTTTACTTATTTAATATATTTTTTATTATTTTCCTTCCTTGTTTTTCCAGTGATGGGTTGCAGTTGGAAGGGCATCCGCTGCGTAAAACATATGCTGGATAAGTTGGCGGTTCATTCCGCTGTGGCGACCCCAGATTAATAAAGGGACTAAGCCGAAAACAAAATGAATGAATGAATTTTCCTTCCTTGAATAAACTCAACAGATACATTTTTATCTTTGAATTCATCTTAATTTCTAAAAACAATTATTCTAGCTTTAAATAAAATCAGTTAATTGAGTGGTTTCCTTATAATGAATGTTATTTTAGCTTACCTAACAAAACATTTAATATTCAGTGTAATTGTCGTTGCCAAACCTCATCCCTGCAGCGAGCCAAATAAACCAAACATGCATCCAAACAAACAAGAGCTCCGAGCTTTAAAGAAATTAAACGTTTTGTTTGCTTTCAATTCAAATGAGTCTGAAATGTCATTAGAACTGAGAGGCCGAGAACGTTAAAGCTCTCGATGGGCTTAACGGCACCCACAATTTCTCTTTTCTCAAAGACTGCAAAAATGTAATCAATACATTCTAAATCAAATTGGTTTCCGTATTTGTCAAAATATAATGTGCGATCATGGAGCGCATGGGCCCGCGGTCTTATTTATTTGATTATTAGGGACAGAATGGTGTGGGTTTCAATGCGGGTCTGTTGAGTGATTGAAAGGGATGAGAATGAATGTTTGACAAAGAGTAAAATAAAGACGCTGTACAAGACAAACATCTCCTGTCACACACACACACACACACACACACAATTCTCCGAGCAAAACACCATCAACAACCACAGCAGGGTGGAAAGCAATGAAACCGTTATATCGTCTGAGATCTCATGGTCCAGATATATCACAGACTTCTATCTAAAGCTAAACAACATATACATGTATTCATGATTCGCATGCATTATTCACATGCAAGACCAATTCATGTGGCATATCTCAGGCCATAAAGTCTAAATGCATTAGATCACAGATGTGTGTATATATATGACTGTAATATAGTGTAAGTGGTTCACCACAGAATGTTTACAATCAGAAGCCAGTATGATTACATGTACTCTTTAATCCAGATCTGCCAAAAAGATGATTATGTTTCATATACAAATTTAAAAGGTTTACATTTATAATTTAAAGCTATGTATATTATTATTGTTGTTGTTATTATTATGAAAGTTAAGCATTTCTGTAAATATGTTAACAAGGAAATATTCACTGTATTTTCTGTAATATTTTTTTCTTATTATTTCTTTTAGTTTGGCTGGAATCATTTTTATTATAACTTTTTTTTAAGGTCAATATTATTAGCCTCCTTAAGAAATAATTATTTTGATTGGCTACCGAATAGACCATTATTGTCCAATGACCTGCCTAGTTAAACCAGTTAACCTAGTTTAGCCTTTAAACAGCACTTTAAGCTGAATAATGATATCTTGCATAACTAGAAAAATATGATGTACTGTCATTATGGCAAAGACAGAAGAAATGAGTTATAAAAACTATTACATTTAAAAATACATGTATATAGTAATAGAAGTTCATAACAATTAAGATTTGTTGGAAAATAATCTATTAAAAGAATTATAACTAATTAGGTTAAGTCAAATAGGTCAAAGACAAGACGTCCTATTTTTGTATCTGAATCAAATTAAATTTACACAAGTAATTTCATACACACAGAAAATAAATGCATATTAAATGCAAGTGTACACTACCTGACAAAAGTCTTGCCGCCTATCCAAGTTTTAGGAACAACAAATAATAATTTGACTTCTAGTTGATCATTTAGGTATCAGAAGTGGCTTATATGAAAGGCAAAGGCCTCTAGATTACGCTTATTTTACCAAAATAAAATATGATCACGCCTTGATTTTTAATTATTTAATTAGGACAGAAAGGTCTGACTTTGCTTAGACAAAAGTCTTGTCACTTAACAGAAATAATGTACAGTATGGAATATAAAGTCATGGTGCAGTGGAAGAAGAATTAATATTGTGTATGAATCCCATGAGCTTGGACGACTGCATCCATACATCCATACATCTCTGTGACTCAAATAACGTATTAATAAAGTCATCTGGAATGGCAAAGAAAGCATTCTTGCAGGACTCCCAGAGTTCATCAAGATTCTTTGGATTCATCTTCAATGACTCCTCCTTCATCTTACCCCCGACATGCTCAATAATGTTCAAGTCTGGTGACTGGGCTGGCCAATCCTGGAGCATCTTGACCTTCTTTGCTTTCAGGAACTTTGATGTGGAGGCTGAAGTATGAGAAGGAGTACTATCCAGCTGAAGAATTTGCCCTCTCCTGTGGTTTGTAATGTAATGGGCAGCACAAATGTCTTGATACCTCAGGCTGTTGATGTTGCCATCCACTCTGCGGATCTCTCGCATGCCCCCATACTGAATGTAACCCCAAACCATGATTTTTCCTTCACCAAACTTGATTGATTTCTGTGAGAATCTTGGGTCCATGCGGGTTCCAATAGGTCTTCTGCGGTATTTGTGATAATTGGGATGCAGTTCAACAGATGATTCATCAGAAAAATCTACCTTCTGCCATTTTTCCAAATAATCAACTAGAAGTCAAGTTATTATTTGTTGCTCTTACAACTAGGATCGACAAAAAGTCAAGACAACAAATATTTTATTTTGCTTAACTTATTTTAGTTGAACTCAATATTTTTAGTCAGTTTGATTGACGTAAGTTGAGATGACAAGAAAAGTTAATTTGATTCTAACTAAAAAATTTAAGGCAGCAAGATTGTTTTCTTGTATGAAGTGGGAAGATTTACAATTTAAAAAGATTCATATTGAGCCTTTCAATGGGTCGTCGGATTACACAAAATGACATTTTAGTGAGAATTATCTGAAAATCCTGGTAAATGTACGATGATACATGTTGATCTTTTTTCCCCATAGAGAAAAAAAACATTACACATTATTTAAAAAATAAATAAAGCTTCTGGAACAAAACCAAACATTTGCACAAGCAACAAATACCTCTCACTCTACTGATTGATTGATTGATTGATTGATTGATTGATTGATTGATGCATGTGCATGTGTATTATTGTATGTGGAATACAGTATATTGTTTTATTTGTCTTAGCCCATGTGTTACAACATATTTACCTGTTTAAGTGAATTTGGATGCTTTGGGGGAGGGAGGGGGTAATTTCATATACAGTTGAAGTCAGAATTATTAAACCCCCTGAATTATTAGCCCCCCTGTTTATTTTTTCCCCCAATTTCTGTTTAACGGAGAGAAGATTTCACACATTTATAAACATAAGAGTTTTAATAACTCATTTCTAATAACTGATTATTTTATCTTTGCCATGATGACAGTAAATAATATTTTACTAGATATTTTTCAAGACACTTCTACACAGCTTAAAGTGACATTTTAAGGCTTAACTTGGTTAATTAGGTTAACTAGGCAGGATAGGGTAATTAGGCAAGTCATTGTATAACGATGGTTTGTTCTGTAGACTATCGAAAAAATATATAGCTTAAAGGGGATAATAATTTTGACCTTAAAATGGTTTTTAAAAAATAGAAAAATTGGTTTTATTCTAGCTGAAATAAGACTTTCTCCAGAAGAAGAAATATTATCAGACATACTGTGAAAATTTCCTTGCTCTGTTAAACATCATTTGGGAAATATTTTAAAAAGAACAAAAATTCAAAGGGGGTTTAATAATTCTGATTTTAACTGTACACTTTAATTTTATATAAATAAATAAATAAAGCTTTATTGTTTTTGTGGGGGGTAAAATAAAACTGCATAAAATCTTTTTTTTTTTTTGTATGGGTCAAAATGTCTGTGATTGATTTTGACATTCGTATTATAACCTTTTGTTCCATATTCTGACACAGCCTAAAGCTTGCACTTACACTGGCACCAGCAGAACAAACACATCTCACCATTGTTGTTTCTCACTGTAGTTGCTGTCAATATCCCATCTCTACAATAAACCTGTTTTCTCTTCTTCCTTGTTTTATTGTCACACTTTCAGAGCTGACGGGGAGAGAGAGAGAGAGAGAAGATGGAGTGATTGATCCGTCTCTGTGGGTTAGCATTAGCGGAGGGGAAGGATGGGATTGAGAGTTCAGTCTCTCTGAAGAGAATCAACGTCACTCGGGATCCCAAACTCTCAGACGGAGACACTCAAAGAATTTAAAAGAAAGAGGTGAGGAACGGGTTAACTCTATTCCTTTTTCATCTATCTATCTATCTATCTATCTATCTATCTATCTATCTATCTATC
>CAIGQV010000818.1:25854887-25870220 GCA_903798115.1 Danio jaintianensis | reverse complement strand
GTGTGTGTGTGTGTGTGTGTGTGTGTGTGTGTGTGTGTGTGTGTGTGCACATGCTTCTATCCATCCGAAAGCCCCTTGTGCCCCTGCTGCTAGATTTGGGTTAAGTGAAAATCGCCCTCCACTCGTCACACAGAATCTATCCCACCCTCCCGGTTAATATGGCTTTTATTCCATTTCCATTTTCATGGAGTCGTTTTGCCCCTCTTTTATAGAAGGTCATAAAATATATAGTGAATTTTTTAAGCATTCTGCATAACATTTACATTTTCTATTGTATAGATGTGATCAGGGGAAGGCGACTGAATAAAACATTCATGTCAGAGGCCATTTCTTCAGTGACATTTGAAGCTGTATCTATCATCGCTCTCTCTCTTTCTCGTTGGTGCGGCAGGGGAACAAATGATGGTGCAGTGTTTAACGGCGGCCTCGGCGAAAAAAATTCCTACTCTGCCTTCACATTATTGCCCGCTGGCTAGTCGATGAAAACACATTTTCCGCAGATAAGAGAAAAGTCAAATAGAAATGTCGCTTAGTTGTGTGGGTTTGTGAAAATTGAAACGTGAGTGAAAAGTCCAACATTTCAGAGATCCATCTTGCATGCAACGCTTCACAGTAATGCACACCAGAGAGACAATTCACTTTTTTTCTCCCTTAAAAAGCTCTGAACACAAAATCATGCATCATAAGAAATTAATCATATCTTTAAAACAATATCTAGACTGCTAATAAAACTAACTATATAGTTGTTCTTTAGAGCTATACACTACTTCACTACTTTTGTTTTTCACACACCTAAACACACTGATTCAGTTGCGTTTGTGCAGTAGTGTTTTTTTAATTATGTGTGTGTGTGTGTGTGATATATATATATATATATAAATTATTTATTATTATTCCAGTTAAGTCAGTTTAAACCATAGGTCTGAATTGAACATTTTTAAACTCACATACATTTTTAATCTGTTTACTTAGCATGCCTAAACATTTCCTGTGATGTCACGGCATAAACTAAATCAAATGAAAAAAGCATTCGATGCGGTTTTCTTTCAACAGATTCCCTGGCTCATTTTATCACCAACATATGAGTACTGAAATACCTCTTGAGCTTTATGTTATATATTTTCAACCTAAAATGATCATAGACATCACTTAACACACGATGAAGTGTGAAGAAATCCACTCTGAATAGAATTTACCAAAAAAAGTGGCCCATTTGACCTGACTTCACCCAGTGTATGAAAGCAAGACCTATTCAGTTAATCGTAAGACAGAAAACTTTGCAAACATGCGCTTGATTTTTTTTACAAAGACCAACAAAATCGTGAAGCCTCCTTTTAAAATGATAATTTCCTCAAAACACTTACAGGTCTTATTATTAAATCAATGTCTGTTTTAAAATATCTGTTTTCTATCTGAATACATTTTAAAATATAATTGTTTATTTTGTTTTATTAAATAGTTAATTAGTTTTAAATAAATGTTGTATGCTCACCAAGCTGCATTTATTTAATCAAAATAATAAACAAAATCATGCGAAACGTTCTAATTTAAAATAGTTGAGTCAGTCTGAACCATAGGTCTGAACTCAACATTTTTAATCTGTTTACTTGGGATGCCTAAACATTTGCTGTAATGTCACGGCATCAACTAAATCAAATAAAAAGAGCATTCGATTCACACTTTCCTTTCAACATACGAGTACTAAAATACCTCTTGAGCTTTTTTTGTTAGATATTTTCAACCTAAAATGATCACAGACCTCATTTAACACGTGATGACGTATGTAGAAATTCACTCTATATGCAATTTACCAAAAAAGTGGCCCATTTGACCTGACTTCACCCAGTGTATGAAAGCAAGACCTATTCAGTTAATCCGAAAACTTTGCAAACATGCACTTGATTTTTGACAAAGACCAATCAAATCGTGAAGCCTCCTTTTAAAATGAGACATTCGAAGGTCTGATTATTAAGTCAATGCAACACCCAAAAACAAAGAACACTGCAAAGAAAAAAGACTGGAAAATAAGCATTAGAAAAGAGGATCTCTTCTCTCCACGTGTGAACGCATATCATGGCAGACTCTTCTTTGGGAGGGGAGGAGTAACACACACACATTCATACACACACACACACATACATACATACTCGCTCCGCCATGCTAGTACGGAGGCTATGCTCTCGTCGCTGCTCTCTGACCCCAGTGGCAGTCCTTTCTTCCTCGGCTGCGGTCTAGACTCACTCCCCCTCTCCGCCAGTCAGTGCGAGATTCGCCGCCTGCCAGCGCCGCTCTTCCCGCCAGCTCGCCGGAGGGTCTCCCAGGGTCGAGGGTCCTGCCCCTGCCCGGCTCCGAGTGCCACCTCTTCGGCTACCGACATCTGCTTTCCCCGGCGTTAATGGAGCAACATCTTTAGAGGTGGGCGAGAGGAAAAAGAGGGGGCTTTTCGACCTCTTCTTGTGCGTTTGGAAATGTAGGCTTAGACAGGGAGCGAAAGGGGAGAAAAAAAAATAAGACACAAAAGGGTTAGAGGTGGCTTGTCATTGAGCGGCGGTGTCAGCGCGGCCACTCACCCGGGGAACGATCACCCTCCGCGGCGTGCGCGCTAGACATTTACGCGCTACTTTTTTGCCTGGTTTTAACACGACATGTCGGTGATGGAGGTTGAACTTGATCTCTTGTGCGTTCTCTCCGAAGAGTGTGTGAGTGCCCTCTTGAAACGTGATTTCCAGGCTTTATTTTTTGATCGTTCTTCCCTCGCATTGTTCAGGCGGAAGCAGCGGAGTTGAGCGCAAATAAATATCACGCGGGTTTATGGATGTTAGATATTAAACGGAACGGCAGGTTTTTTTTTACGCAGCTAAAGCTAGTGGGTGCTAGCTAGCTGAGGTGAGGAAAGCGATTTTTTTCGTGCAGAACGCGAGGAGTAATGAATATTGTTTTATGCAAGAAAAAAATCAGCATTTTATGAAACCATTTACATTAAACTAGACAAGTTTGTTGTAAGTTGAGCTATTTGAAAATTACAGTAAATAGGTTGACGTGAAGTAAAAATACTTTGAATTTTTCTTTTTAAAAACTAATACTTTACAAAGTATTTTAAATTAAATGAAATTTTAGCATGCACGTCGATTGTATATGTAGGCTACGAACAGTTAGTAGATTTAAGTACAGTATGCATTGATTTTGCTGCAGTCTTAGTTTATAAAAATGACTTTTTGCAAAATAATATCAAGCTACAGGACTATAGAAGAGAGGACAGCAAAACAAGACTCATAAATTATTCATCTGTTAAAATATTGACTAATTCTTGCATTTATAAAACTACAGGAAATACCAGAATTAATTTGCATCTTATAATAAATGTTAAATGCCTTTAGTCCTGTGCGTATTTAAATATGTTGTATTTTGGTGAATGAGAATTTACCACTTAAGCCAAAATGACATCTGTATTAATCACTCATCTGGTTCTTATAGGCAGTACCATGGTGAAACTAATGTAACTTTATTTTATTAATGTATTTTTTTGGAGTGCGATGTGGAACTTTGTTAACTGATGTCTAGTAAGTTGTCAAAGCTTAATCATAGAAACACAAGAAACCAGAAACACAAAAGCTCTTTGTTGCAGGTATTTATGTGAAATTTCATTGATTGTTACGGCATTTATTTAGAAGGCAAACTAAGGATCAGTGTAAACGCTTTAACATAGTTATATATATTTTTATTATTGAGCTTTTTACATGATCATTTTTTAAATAATTTTTAAAAGAATAAAATGCAAAGATACAGCAACACTCGGTTTTTTACAGTAAAGATGATTGAACAAGATGTTTTGAGCGGGTTAGATGAAGTTCAGCGGTCAGTATTGTTAAATCCCTCCATACTTGCTGTTCACCTTTCTGTTTCTCAGCTTTTGCTATTGTTTTGGCTTCAACACTTTTTACTTTTGTTTTTTTTGTGTCTTCATGCTTTCTTATTGTTCATCTCTTATTAGCCATTATGTTTAAGTTTTGATAAAGTTTATAACTGCAGTTTTTGTGCATGTTGTGAATGTGTTTCGGACAAACTATAATACTGAACAGTGCATCATTGTAAGATTAGACTGTCTGGTTTTTAAACAGACTCTTACAATGTGAATAACAAAATATCATAAAGTATCCCTGAAGTAATTTTATTTTATTAATATGTAAAAAATATTCTAGAAATTGTGAATAATGAAACAGTTTTATTAGGTAACCTTTTTTTGTTTCATAATGTAAAATTATTCAAGTCAAAGACGTTGTTTGATATGAGAAAATCAGCAGGTTAATCAAAACAAATGTTAAGTAGAAATTACACTTTAATGTATCCAAGTCACCAGGACAAATTTTTAAGTTATTAATTAAATATTGAATTGAAAAATCATGTTTAACTTTTAATATACAGTTTTTGTGAATTGTATTTATTTATTTCTATTAATATGTGTATAATTTCTTATTGAAATATGAAGTTGTTCTTATCATGTAATGTGTTTATGTATATTTATCTTGCCATGAAATAGCCATAAGTTGCTGATGTGGTAATAAATGTATCCAAGTCAAAAATGTAGGTTATATTGATACGACATAATCCACCTTTGCTATTTGTTCAATCTACTTATTTAAAATGAGCTGAATCAACACCATTCTAGAGTTTTTTGGGGGACAACTTGTTTTATGTTCGATTCACTTAAATTTGTAAAAGCAATTATGTTAACTTAATCAATTTGTGTTGGGACAACATCAAGGAATTGAGTGGAATGTAAAATATATTTTTAAACAATTGAACATTTGAACTTTTTACGTTTGGGCGTAAACGGCATAGTAAAATAAAAATAGAAATATTAAGGTAGGTACTAGACTTTCCACAATGAAAATCTTTTACACCAGTCAGATTTTTGAGTAGTTATTCACTGTCAAAAATGCTGGGTTCCACACAATTCCTTCATGTTGTCCCAACACAAATCGATAATGTTACAGTTGTTTTTACAAATTTAAGTAGATTGAACATAAAACAATTAAGTTATTCAAAAAAAAACCTCAAGAATTGTGTTGACTCAGCTCATTTTAAATAAGTAGTTTGAATATTATTTTTATGAGTGTTTGATCATCTTCGTGTCTTTACGTTGATTTTTATTTGTGTTATTAAGTGCTTTTATGCAATTGATTTCACATCATAATCTTTTCCTGACACTCTTTTCTTCACAGAAAGCATCTCGTTGTCCTTCTCGGCTCTTTCAAGGGTTCTTTTGCGTGTTTAAGTGGCGGTTCTGAAGGATGCTGACTGCGTGGGTCGCTCCAGGGTCCTGGTGAAGAGTCTCATGTGTCACGTGGAGAGAGAATGGCCCACGGTATGCCGACACAAGGCAAAGTGACCATCTCGGTGGACGAGTACAGCTCCAACCCCACACAGGCCTTCACCCACTACAACATTAACCAGAGCCGCTTTCAGCCGCCACACGTGCATATGTGAGTAACAAGAGATACAGCTTTAATGCATTCATTTATGTTTGTGGTTTGTGCATAACAGTTCATATGAGTCTGACAGGATAAATACATATGATCGCCTTATAGGGCTGTGCAATATGACAATATATGTATCGTATGGACAAAATAAAAAGTCTGATGTTTCATATATGCTTCATTGTTTATTTTGTGGTGTCACAAAATACATTATTTATGCTAATACTTTTTCATAAATTACATAAGCGCAATATTACACGCCATTACATTGTGAGGAATTTGCAATCTTGAAAGTACAAAGTTTACATTTTGCATTATATTTAGCAGTATTTTTTTATATTGGAGCTGTAATCATTAGTTTTGGAAAAGGGGGTTCTATTTTATAAATTTTTGTTTTATATTTCTACATTTTAATCAAACATTTGCCCTCAAAATAAAGTGAGAAATATGATCACATATCAAAACAATTCTGAGTATACAGTGCTCAGCATAAATGAGTACACCCCATTTTGAAAATGAATATTTTTATCCATTTCTAAGTGAATATAGGTAAAATATTTTGGTGCATTTGAACAAAAGGGATATATTTATTAAAATAATATTTCTGTCACCGAGCATCTTTGGAAATAGAAAGATAATACATTTAAAGTCAAGCGAAATATTGAAAAATATAATAAAATTACACAATTTAAACTAAATTTTATGTTTTTTTGTTTTTTTTGTTACTCTTGATCTTATATTTTTCCCTAACATATAAATTTGGGTGTACAAATTTTTGGACAATTATTGTAGGTTTTTTGTTTTGTTTTTTGTTTTGTTAGATTAGCTCCAGATTTTTTCTTCAGTACTGACTAAACTATTGTATGTGCATAAATATAATAATAAAAGTAAAGGATCCTATTAAAATATTAATTTAAAAGCTAGATTTGTGAGGGGTGTACTATAATTTTTTTTTTTTTTTACCTTTTTTAGTGTACATCATGCATATATGTTAACAAAATTATCTCAGTGTTATTACCTGATACCGACTAGAACATGCACCAAAACACTAGCAAACAATACAGCAATTATACAGCATCTTCAAAAAAAATATATATAAATCTCAGTCCGACTAATAAAATAAGGAACAAAATAGAATGACAACATAATACTAATTAAGAAACATAAACTAACAATTTATTAAATTTACAGAAATGATACTATATTGTGATTTATAAATCATTATCAGGAGGACATGAGATGACTTATATCGTTATATGATATTTTTGTCATATCTCTCAGCCCTATCACCTTATGTCTAAAACAGTCTATTTGGTCCTGAATAAGCAAACTTTGTAATACGCTTGGACTGCGTCGGACATGAGATACCTTTAATAGCTTAATGGACTGCATGGGTTAGACAGAAATAGATGGTTACTATTACGATTTTCAGGCTCTTGGTTTTTCTATCGACCTCAGCTGTTTGCGCAGTGTTACATATTTCAGGTGAAACGCACAATGAATGCTTTGTCAATTACATTTTCATGCACTGCATTATGTGCAATTTAAAACCAGCTTGTGTGTGTAGTGGCTTGCGGTTTTAAGGCAAAAGTTGCATTCGTCATGCAATTGTCTGCATGATATTTTTGCACAGATATAATACAAAAAGAGTAATTTTAAAGCAGCACATGTTTTGAGCTGTAACATAATGAAGATTAAAAAGGCTGCATCATTATTTAAAGCCGCTGGTGTTTGCATCACCCGTGGTTTAATATCCCGGTGCTGGTGATTCCTCTCTGGTAACAGTCCTTCTCGTCCACTGCTTCTCCTTAATCACCTCCTTGCTTATAGAGCAGTGTGTTCTGGGAAGCCAAAGGCTTGTTTAGATTGTGGAGATAATGATCGTGTTTACCAGAGGCCTGCGTCGCTGGACATAAACACACACACATACACACACACAACTGTGCATTTGCTTGAAGAAATGGAGGACACTTTGAAAAGACCTTTTTTACGTCATTTTCAGTTTCTAGACAACACGCACTGCAATTTTGCTTTTTAGAAGAGCTACTTCGACCTGATCTGATGTTTAAAGTCTGTTTTTTCTTACACTTGTTCTGAACAGTGTGCATGTTTCATTACAAAAATTACCATGCGATGTTTGATTAAAATGCCATTACTGTAACTACTAGGGCTGCACAATATATAGTTTTAGCATCAATATCGCAATGTGTGCATCTGCAATAGTCATATCGCAATGTTGAGTCTGAATTATAGTTGAGTTGAAGCTACAGAATTGTATTTAATCACTGTATTTGTATGGAATTTATATGATTTATGCAAAAAAAATATCTTACTTTGAATTTTTGTCTTGTTTCTAGTCCAAATATTTACATTTCAAAGCAACAAACCAGATTATTTCACTTACCCCACTGGCAGATAAATTAGCTTGTTTTAAGATAAATCTCTCAATTGTGACTTATTTGTTCTGACAGTGAAAACAAAACAATATTTTTTTACTTGCTCTAAGAATGTTTTTTGATATTTGGACTGGAAACAAGACAAAACAATAAGTAAAACAGTAAGAAAAGCATTTTTTTTCTATTGTGGCTATTAAATTTCTCTACCTGAATACTGTTAGACTCCCCAGAAAACTATCAAATAGTGCTATTCAAACTATCTTGTGAAACTGTATTCATATCGCAATATTTATCGCAGAAAAATAAAATATCGCAATATCAGATTTTTCCAATATCGTGCAGATCTAGAAACTACCAGTGAAAAACATCAGACTGTGCTCTGATGATGCATGTTGGATTTCTCCAGTAATTTAGACTAGTTTTCGCTGTTAATAAGTATGTACATGCATACATATATGCATACAGTTGAAGAAAAATTGATTAGCCCTGACCTGTGAAATTTAATTCTCTAAGTGCTGTTTTGAACAGAACATTTTGTTATCAACACCTTTTTAAACATAATAGTTTTAGTAAATCATTTTTGATTACTAATTTATTTTGTCTTCGCATTTTACTAGTAATTTTGCAGGATATTATTAGTATTCAGCTTAAAGTGCATTTTAAGGGCTGAAGTACTTAAATTGGCAAGTCATTGTACAACAGTGGTTTATTCTGTAGCCAATCAAATATATATTTTTTAAGGGGGCTAAAAATATTGACTTTAATTTTGGTTCAATTTTATTTTGTCTAGTCAAACTAAAAGAAGGATTTTTACAGAAGAAAATATCATAGGAATTGCTGTGAAAAATGTCCTTGCTCTGTTAATCAGCACTTGGGAAACATTTGAAAAAGAATGAACAATTAATAATTTTGTCTTCAAAATATATAAACAAATATTATGTTATATTGGTCTAAAGCAGGGGTCGGGAACCTTTTTTCAGTAAAGAGCCATTTCTGATTCTTTTGGCAAATGCATTTTTTTAAAGAGCCATTGGGGTACATGTATGTATGTATGTGTGTGTATGTATATATTACTACTATAAATAAGGGTTGTCACGATACTGGAATTCGATACCAATCGTCCATTTCCCGCGAACATTTGAGCGCTGTTGAGCACTTTCTTAAACGCCGCTGATTTGCCATTGTGTTCACGTGCTCAACAGAAATTATTGTGATTGGCTGTGAAGGTCATCGGTTCACGGAACTCACCGCTGTTTACTGAGTGTAACCACAGATACAGGAACACTGGAGCGTTTCAAAGTCATGTCGATCAGCTGGTTTATCTATAAGCTGGCATACGAGCGATGAATCGCAGCTTTAAAATGCTGTATCTGTGGTTACACGCAGTAAACAGCGGTGAGTTCGGTGAACCAATGACCTTCGCGGCCAGTCACAGTCATTTCTGTTGTTCACGTGAAGACAATGGCAAATTAGCGATGTTTAAGTACGCGCTCAAATGTTCGCGGGAAATGGACTTTTTAAAAATTTTACCACCGATTGGTATTGAATTCCAGTATCCTGACAACCCTACTATAAATGGCATGTGTGTATATGTATATGGTATATAAACCTTTATTTATGTCTATGCACAACTCAAAAATAAACAAATAGGAAGCATCACGTTAAGCAAGTCTATTTATAGATTTTTTCTTTTCGCCATCACCACTCATGAATGTTGTTTGAATTTACGTGTGCGAGGTTACCATAGAAACGTAAGCTGTTTGCCCTTTATTGGTGTTGCGATTCAAGTTTATCCACAGCGCATTGGTCGAAATGTCCTTTTATTGTAAACTGAGTTAAATAAAAAGGGAATTATAGTTTCAATAGGAAACTGAGTTCTAGGGACAGTTATAATTTTTTTAACTAAAATATAATTGAAGGGAGAGCAGAAGCTGGAGAGCCACGTATTTTTGGTCAAAGAGCCAGATGTGGCCCTACCTCTACTCCAAATGAAATGACAGTAAAAGATATAGTTAATGGAAGTTTACTGTGAAACATATTGTAGCGACATTGTTTTTACACATTTAAAATAATGCACAATAAAATGTACATATTATTAATGAAAAAAGTGAATATACTGAATTAATGTTTCTTATTTTCATAATTTACAGACAATTTACTAAAAAAACAAATAAGATGCAATGTATATTTAAAAGCACACTGATAAAAATGTTTCATGTACATTGATTTTTGCTGATAAGAAAAATACTATGGTAAATTATGGTTATTTTAATAAAACGTTAAATACAAGTGCATTGTTAGAATTTTTAATTGACATTTTCACAGCAAATTACAAGATTACTTTTTTTTCACAAAACAGTATTTTACTATTAGATATCTATTAGAGTTTTACATCAGCATTAAGCCTGGTTTATACTTCTGCGTCGAATGATCGGCATGACCCAAGTGGCCTTGCGCATTGTCGTGCATTTATACTTCTGCGCGCTGTTTGTGTTGCTCTGCAATAACACTTCCGAAACGCTAGCTGTCGGTGAGGTTTTTATGTTCCACTGTGTCGAGTTTCTTCGCTGGTGTTTTTTTTTTCTGAACGCTACCTTAATGTACAAGTAGTTCAAACTCGCTGATTTTGAGGCGGGAACCAGCGGACGTGCAACAACATTAATCATAAGGTAAACACAAAACAACAGTTTCCATCTGGAGCTCCTTCACGGGACTCCACACTTGTAAACACTCGCTCCAACGGGTTCGCGCAGCTCTCGGTCCCGCCCACACTCGTTAGCGTTACCAAGCCAACCAATCACAGAGCTTGTCGTTGCGACGTGTAGTTAAATTTTTTTGAGAGGTGCACGACGGCCACGCCGAGGCCTATGCGATCACGTGCAGGCTGCGCCGGAGCATACGCGTGCGCTTGATGCAGAAGTATAAATCAGCCTTTAAACAGTAAAACCCACAAGCATTTTAATATCCCATAGAAAATATTCTCTGCCTATTATACTTCATGGCATATTTCTTAGTGAATGGCGTATTTTATAGTCAATGGTATTCACAGATAAACAAATTTAGGAGGAGATTCATATTTTTTCTTGTCTGCAGCATTTTTCTACAAGAGTAGTTCCAGTAAAATTTATAAGATTAGTTTAATAAGCTAGTTTCTTCATCCTTAAGCTGCCTTGCTGGCGTCAGCTAAAAGGATAGTCATTTTAGAAAGTCAAACACTTGTTTTCTTTGCAATAATATCTACAAATGAATTATACACAATCTGACCTGAAGCACGTTTAAGAAATAGGCTCGCAGCACTGACTTCATGTTGGTGGTTGGTTTAGCAGGATATTTTGACACGCTGCTCGGTTTTGACTCCATGCAGTGCTCATGTAGGTGTTTTAGGAGGGATTTCTGTGACTGTGTGTGTTCAGAAGATCATGGCAGTGACCCAGTTATACTCGTGGCCCCTGTGCATTGACAGCAATTACCCTCTTTAGGGCTCGCCAGGGTGACCTCAGGAGTCTAAGAGCGACAACGGAAGAGACGTTTTCCCTTCAAAGCTAAGAAGTAGCATGTTTGTCAGTTTTGGCTCCCTCCCTGTTCCTTTATGGACCTATTTTTATTAATTTTTTTCTTTTTACATGAAGTAAATTCATAGCAACAGAGAGAGCATATGCTTCGGTGCTAATCGGGTCACGTCAGCTATAGTGGAGCTTGTGTGATTTATTTATTTATTTATTTATTTTATTTTTATTTTTTTATTATTATTATTATTATTTTTTTTTTATGAGCATATTGTTCAAGCAAGTTGACATTATGTTTGGGTTGAATTTTTGTAACTTGCTTAAAATGCAGCAGTTAAATTTCCCTTTCCCTTTTTTTTCTGGATATTTTTTTTTTAATAGAAATAACATACTTTTTCAACTGCAATATGTCAAGTTTTTAAACACTTAAACAGTGGCTGGCTTTTAAAATCTGCAATAATTTGAATGCAAGAATTTGATTTGATCTTCCTTCTTGCAATTTCTTGCAATAATTTGCAGATAAATTTGACTAAATCGCGGGGTCTTAAAGTACACAAGAAATCAAAACTAACCATATTGATTTTGTTAGTTCACATTGGTAGCTTTGTGGTGAACAATTCATCTGTGCATGTCAATAAGAAAAAAAAAAAAAGTTTGCCCTTGTAATCTTTAATTGAAATCCAAAAAATTGCACTTCCTGTTTGTTTTCAGTTAAATTCTCAGATTACGCATGTCTGAGGTATTGGGCGTGGTTAACTTTCTTAATCTACGTTAAATCTACATCTACATTAAATCTACATCCAATCAGCTTGCAGTAGAAAAAAAACAAGCCACGCCCACTGTTTTCTCATTTAATATTCGGTTTCTCTAGGAACTGTGTCACAATGCAAAAAAAAAAAATGGTCGCAGCTTCTGGTTCTTGAAAGTCTTAAATTGTCTTAAATTTCCAAAACAAACTTTTAGGCCTTGAAAATTCTTCAATTCTCCGAAATATTGATTTCTAGCTCTTAAATAATTTTAAACGGGTCTTAATTATCCTATGCCCATATAAAGCTACCCGTCCAATCAACAACAATCCATTTAAATAAAATTTTAACCAAAACTCTATAAATCTCTATTACCAATATGGTTTAATTGTTCCCCATGTATTTATAGACCATATATAGTAAGGACACTGACCTGGACAGATTGTTGTACATTTAGATTATTATAGTTTTTAAAGCTTGTCAATTGTTTTTTTTGTTTTTTAAAGAAAAGTTATATTAAAAAAATATGTATGTATACAACTAGGGTTTGCTTGTTTTGACGCATATTTTAAATATGTAGCTAATACATAATTAATTAGAATTTATTTGATGGAGCAAGTAAAAATTCTTAGCGTTTAGCCTTGTATAATGCCACGGTAACACTAGAGTTTGAGCGTGCGAAACTGTCAAACGATGCTGCGAAAAGGGGCGGTATTAAACAAGATATAAAAAAAAAAAAGCGAGCGATTGGTCCATATTCAAAATTTCTGTACAGAGAGGTCGTGTTTTGATCTTTGATTGGTCTCACACAGTCACGTGATGCGATTTCGCAGGTCAGACTTCACCAAGCTTGAACTTTGCAATGCAGCGAACTGCAAAACTTGTCGCACGAGCTTGCGTTTCGGTCTGCCGCATTCACTTCCGTATGAATGGAAGTCTATGGGGCGAAAAGTGCAGTGTGACCGCAGCTTTAGTCTGAATTTTAATTCATAATGGTGTTAAAAAAGCCTTAAGTCTAAATTATGACAAAGTCATGACAACAAATGATGTTATGTTATTTTATCTTATTTTAATAAGTTATTATTATTAAATTCTACTTAAATTCAGATTAACATATTTTTATTATCATTATTATTATTTCTTGCATCTATTTACCATATAGCCACCTTTTCACTGACAGGTGTTTATTTTCTCTAGCTACGTTTCCATCCACCTATTTTTATGCGCATTTTGGATATGCGCATAAAAAATCAGTGTATGGAAACTCCAAGATGCGCATACGTTTTTTTTATGCCCATTTTCAAAACTTGTGCGTGTAACTGACGACGATAAACTTTTTAATCAATAAGAAATGATGCGCATAAACTATGATGGAAACACAGTATGCGCATTAAAAAAAGTCATGTAGTTTTGTTATAAGAGTTCATGTGATGATGACAAATGCCGACACGCGTTCATTGCGTGTCGGCATTTGTCTTCTGAGGCACAAGTCGTTTATTAAATCAAGAAAAGATTCACGCAGCTTCTCCTACCGCAGTAAGTTCTGTTTTTACTTTTGATATTTGGCGACAGTTAATCAGAAAGTGACAGTTTTGTTCTCTTTGACTCATTGCATGGAAATGCTGCTTTATTCGCATGTCTTTTACGCGATATTCATGTTTTGCGCGTAAATTTAATTCGCATCTTTGGATGGAAACATAGCTACTGACAAGTGTGTTTATTTTCAATTACATTTCAGATCTCTGCTTTTATGCAAAGTCTAAATGCTAAACTAGCCTAAATGTTCTTTGTAAACACTGCTATTCCGTTTGGATTTTTTTTCTTTATTTTCATGCCTTTTTTTATTTCTTCCCTCTCGTTCTTTTTCTCTTCTTTGTGATTGAAATGGTTGTTCACCTGCTCCTTCATTACCCCTCCCCCACACGTCCACCTTCCACCTGAAATTGGTTGTTGCCTTTTTTTTTTTTTTATTTAACCTGATCTAACAGAAACATCCGAGCGCGTCCCGGCAGCTCTTGTGCCTTTATTTCTGCAGGCCTCTTTAATAAGAGCGTAATTGATCTTTGGCTTGGTTGCCCTGCTCTTTAATGTGCACATGTCCAGGCCTGAACGGATGCCAGCCTAAAAATACTCTGCTGCTCAGTACAGATTAGATTGATCATGAAGATGTGAAAAAAAACAATAGTACCATTGGTGGTGTGTTGGATAGTTTACCCGAGGTGAGACATTGACAAGCAAAGAAAATCTATATTTTGTGGGATTTGAATAATTAATGACATTTTTCCTTAGTGTGTGTTTGTGCTGGTGCATTCGCTTGTTTAGGCCTGTCAGTGATGGATAAATATCACACAAAAAAAACACTAGTAGTAGGGCTGCACTGTATATCGTTTCAGCATCGATATCGCAATGTGCACACCCGCAATAGTCACATCGCAGGATCTCTAGAATTAGAATTATAGTTGAATAGGAGTTAAAAACACATGATTGTGGAGTAATTGCCAAGTTTAACCGTAAAGTTACCAAAAAATTTATAATTTGCATGTTGTGTTTTAAGGCCTGTGACTGTGTACAAATTTCAAGCCATATTAAAGCATTCAGGCACAGGAAATTAAAATTTTTGTAACTTCAAGAAAGATTGATTATATTTATGTACAGTATATAAGCAATGACGATTATACAGTGTTATTTGTTTTAAATGTAATTATTCAGTTTGTGTACTTGAATACTGTTAGACTCCCAGAAAAAAACCCCATAAAGCATTTATTTGATTTCTAACTTTATTTATCATGTGATTTGGTTTATTACGTTTTATGCAGATTTGCTTCACTACAAGAACATCCTGTTATCCAATTTTAATTCATTATAATAAATTATTAATTCTTTCCAATAGAGCTATTTGTTTCATCTGTTAAATCCTCGATTTAACCCTGGACATAATTTATTTGCACAAACATTCATAAAATATTATACATTATGCTGGTTTGTCAATAGATATACATTTATCAACAATATTTTGCCCCAGAAGTTGTTAGCATGTTAGCTATGGAGAAAAACCTACATACATACATACATACATGTATGTATGTATGTATGTATGTATATGTATATGTGTGTGTGTGTGTGTGTGTGTGTGTGTGTGTGTGTGTGTGTGTATATATATATATATATATATATGTATGTATGTATGTATGTATATATATGTATGTAT
>CAIGQV010000818.1:25832983-25844171 GCA_903798115.1 Danio jaintianensis | reverse complement strand
CTTCCTTCCTTCCTTCCTTCCTTCCTTCCTTCCTTCCTTCCTTCCTTCCTTCCTTCCTTCCTTCCTTCATTTCTTTATTCATTTCTTTCTTTACTTTCTTCATTTCTTTCTTTCTTTCTCACTTCCTTCCTTTCCTCATTTCTTCCTTTACTTTCTTCATTTATTTCTTCATATCTTTCTTTCTTTCTCACTTCCTTCATTACTTCCTTTCTCCCTTCTTTTTCCTTTCTTCATTTCTTTCATTTCTTCATATCTATCTTTCTTTCTTTATTTATTTCTTTCTTTCTTTCTTTCTCTTTCATTTCCTTTCTTTTATTTCCTTCCTCATTTCATTAATTAATAAATTAATTAATTTTCATTTCTTTCCTTCATTTCTTTTTTCCTTTCCTCGTTTTCTTTCATTCCTTTCTTTCATTCCTTTCTTCATTTCCTTCCTTCATTCATGCATTAATTTCTTTCTTTTCTTGCTTCTTCTTTCTGCTGTTTTTATCTCTTCCTTACATTCTTCCTTTCTTTTCTTTCTTTGTGTGTGCGTGTGCGTGTGCGTGTGCGTGTGCGCGTGTGTGTGTGTGTGTGTGTGTGTGTGTGTGTGTGTGTGTGTGTGTGTGTGTGTGTGTGTGTGTGTGTGTGTGTGTGTGTGTGTGTGTGTGTGTGTGTGTGTGTGTGTGTGTGTGTGTGTGTGTGAATTTCTTCTTTTTCCATCTGTCTGTCTTGCCTTTTTAAATTTTTTGTATTTTTTTTGCTGGTCATCTATTTGGCATCCTGCTCTATATCTTTTTTTTTTTTTTTTTTTCATTTGAGTAGATTCTCTTTTATGTACAACTGCTTAACATACTTGTTTTCCTTAATGGAAGTGTGTGTGTGCATCGTCTTTTCGTAAGGCCCTTTATATTTTTAGTCAGACAGGAGATGTAAGTGTTAATTAGAGAGCCGAGGGCTTTTTGTCGACTGACAACCCTTTTAGTAATGAAATAATAGTGTTGGGGGGGGGGGGGGGGGGTGTGGCTTATTGCACGTTTCTGACTTCAATTACAGCCAGGATGCTTTTTTTTTTTTTCATTCCTTTTGAGTTATAGAGGAGAATTTCTTCCTCCCCTTCCTTCCCTCATCCCCCCAAAACTATCTTTGGGAAAATAAATAAAAGGATGTTCAGACAAGAGCAGAGTGATTCTCTTAAATAGACATCAAATGTGAGAATTTCTGAAGGCTGCTTCCATTTTCAGAGCGGCTGCAACAAAAGATCCTGCTGTAGTTTTCACTTTTCTGCAAAAACCGCAAATGCAAGTATGGAAATGTTTCCGCGAAAACCGTTTTATGTTCATATTTCAGAAATCTCTGTCACTCTGTCTATACTTGTGGAACTCTGAACTTTATTTTTATAATGATATTACTAATTATAAGAATGTTGTTTGTTGATTTAGAAGTGATACAAGAAAAGCAATAGTTTGTGCACTATCATTCAAAGTTTCAGTCAGTATTTTAAAGAAATTAATATTTTTGTACAGCAAAATTTGTTAGTATTTAATTATTATTATTATTATTATTATTATTATTTAAATATTATGCATATTTTTATACAAGATTTCCATTTAAAATTCTACTTATACTTTTAAATATAAATGTATCTTGTTTTTCAAAAAGATAAAGCAGCAAAACTGATGATAAGAATTTATTTATTTATTTATTTTTTGGCTTTATGCCTTTGTTTGACGGTAAGTAAAGTGGGAGAGAGAGGGGAACAGAATCAGGAAAGGCCCATGAGCTAGGATTCAAACTCGGGACACCTGGAGTGCTGTTGTAATATATGTCGGCGCATGAACAAAAATGTGTAAAAAAAATATTTAGCAACAAATTAAATTTTATTTAGCAGCAAATCAGTAATATTAGAAGGATTTCAAAAATCATGAATAAAATAAGTTTACAATAAATTGAATTAGAAAGCTGTAATTTTAAATGTAATAAAATATCAATATTACTCTTCCTGCTTTAATTTTTGACTAAATAATTCAGCTTTTTCATGCTGCAAAAGAAACAACAACAATATATACATCTTAAAAGATAAAAATGTCAGTTCCTTAAATCCTTAAATATGTGACCCTAGACCAAGTGTCATTTTTTTTGGAATCGAGATTTATATGGGGCGTCACGGTGGCGCAGTGAGTAGCACGTTCGCCTCACAGCAAGAAGGTCGCTGGTTCGAGCCTCGGCTGGGTCAGTTGGCATTTCTGTGTGGAGTTTGCATGTTCTCCCCGTGTTCGCGTGGGTTTCCTCCGGGTGCTCCGGTTTCCCCCACAAGTCCAAAAACATGTGGTATAGGTAAATTGGGTAGGCTAAATTGTCCGTAGTGTATGTGTGTGAATGAGTGTGTGTGGATGTTTCCCAGTGATGGGTTGCAGCTGGAAGGGCATCCGCTGCATAAAACAAATGCTGGATAAGTTGGCGGTTCATTCCGCTGTGGCGACCCCGGATTAATAAAGGGACTAAGCCGAAAATAAAATGAATGAATGAATGAATGAGATTTATATGTTTTATAACATTTATACGATTTATAAGTTTCCATTAATACTGAGATCAGATTATTTGAAAATCTAGAATCCTAAGGGTTAAAAAAAATTTAAATATTGAGAAAATGGCCTTAAAAGTTGTCTATATCAATGCTTAACAAAGACCATAATCCAAAATTGAGTTTTTATATGTTTACACTAAGAAATTTACAAAAAAAAGCTTCATGGAACATAAGACACACATTCTATTTTATTTTTGTCTTCTCTTATTTTTTATGTATTTTTTTTACAGATTTATTTTTGCCTTTATTTGACAGGACACTAGGTTGAAAGGAAGTGAAGTGGGAGAGAGAGGGGGTAGGATCGGCAAAGGTCCACAAGCGGGGATTCGAACTCAGGACGCCCACTTCCACACCATGTCAGAGCACTAACCACCAAATATTATCTATATTCACTGAGAAATGGATAAAAAGGTTCATTTTCAAAAAGGTTGCACTCATTTATTTACGACCATATATTAAACATATATGGTCGTACTTCATAGTATATGAAGAGTTCAGATGCAAAAACCTCTAAAAACTGTTTGAAATTTCCTTCAAAAATTAGCATTTTTTCAGGCTTCTGTGTGTAGGTTCAGTAATTTCAAGTTTATGGCAAAGAATACACTCTTTTAAAGGTCTTTACAATGAAATAACTCAACATAGTCATAGGAGTCTGAGAAAAATGCTAATTTTCAATGGAAATTTCAGACGGCACTTGCATCTGAACTCTTCATATGTAGTAAAATAAAAAATATATATATTTAACCTTGATAATAATAATAGGACATGCTACTTAAAAACCAAATCTTAGTATGTCTTGTGTTTACTAACTTGTGTACTAAATTGGACCACATCAGTTCAGCAGAAAAAACATTAAATAGTCCTTTATGTAATTTTTATGATCTAAAATTCATTGGCATTCTCACACAAGTCCTATTGTAAATTACTCTTTTGTCACTGAATTAGGCCTGTCACAGTAATCAATATATCGTCTTATCGCACAACACATGGACATGACAATCATTTTTGGTGATGCAATATATATCGCCATACATAAAAACCAATTCTAGCAACATTTTAGCTGATTGTGCAACATCTCTATCTCTGTTGTAGGTGTCAGTATGGTTAAAAAAACACTATAGTATTTACTATAAATTACTATAGTATATTTTCATGTGAATACCCGACAACTAAAAATAGATCTGGTAGCAGATATCGCAGCCTCTGTTACTTTTTACCTTGCACCTTTTTGTTAACATTTATTATTATTTATTTAGGATATGCGTTTTCACATTCTGATTCCAATGCCTAAATTGTAAAAATGACTGTAATTAAATTAAATATTCCTAAGAATAAAATATGATGTGTTCTTTGGATGAACGTACTTGCATTGTGATAATATTATATTGTCATTCTGGCATTATATAATGAGTGGCATAAAATGGTCTTAAAATGACAATAATATCGTTAATTTTAATATATTTTGGTGCAATATATCGTCCAGCAAAAAATAGATATTGTGACAGGCCTAGGGATGCAACGATTAACCGATTTCACTATTAACCACGCTTTAATTCATCATGGTTAATTGTAAAGGCAAAACAAAACTGCTGCAACTAAAAGTTATGCCAACTGTGCGTTAGTTTAAAGTTCTAAACTTGTACACCGAGGCTAATATGCACGCACACTGGATTAACTATGGCTGAGGCTATTAACTAAGGGCTGTTCACATATTGCGTCTTTTGGGCACGCAAGTTCGTTATTTCCAATGGTGGCGCACAGCTTGCGCACGCATATTTAGAGCGACGCGCATGCGCTCTTGCTTTCCAGGAGCACATAGTTGAAAGAATGCCGCGAACACACCGCGAGTCATGTGAAAGAACTGACTGATCAGCTTCATACTTTGTATGGAATGCAGTGGTCCCGTGTTAATCGTGGGAGTTACGTTCTAAAAATAACCTGCAATAGGCAAAATCCGCGAAGTAATCAGCTTTATTTTTTACAATTATTATAGATGATTTAAGGCTGTAAAACTCCTCACTACACACTTTATACACTTTTCTCAGACAGGCATTAACATTTTCACGCTTTTCTCTCTTGTTTAAACACACTCAAAGTTTCGTAGAAAAATAAGTCCAGTATTATAGAATGAAACCAAAGATCAAAACCTGTTGTCAGGCGCAAACATTCATCGCTGTTTAGCTTTTGTGCAGATAATATTGGCATCCAGCGTAATGTTCTTTTTCCTGCAGTCACTGATCCACAAAGCTAAAGCAGACTCCATCCTTAAGTGGGTCGCACACCGGATGCGCCGCACACGTGACAGTTGGAAGTAACACACACTGAGCGCACTCATTCGCATGTTATTTAAAATGAAATTATTCAGATGGTGCTCTGTGGTGCGGCAGAAATATGAACAGTGTCCTGAGTTGTAGCTGGGCAACGCAGACAGCCGCCAACTTTTTTTACAACCCTTTACAGTTACAACCCTTTTTGCATCCTTGATGAAACTCACACTGCTAGTGGTCGAAGGTTTATGTTAATCTGGCAAGCTGAACGCATTCTGTACTGTAGAGGAGACACGGAGAAGATAGATTGGCAATGGTCTAAAGCCAATCAGGACACAGCCAAAAATTGACGAAACTGCGAGGCTGCGAAAGGTGAACTGCGTTATAGTGAGGGACCGCTGTATATATACACACATTTCTACTTCGAAGAGAAAAAAATACAAAATGAAAATACCAAACAATTTTGTAATATAGTTGATAAAAAGTGCCTTTCAGACAGAGGTTCAGCAGCCTTTGACTACATTTGTTCTATTTAAAAGGGAAATACTTAGCTAATATGTAGCTTAAATTTACAAGATATATATTTTTTGGTTATTCTTCATTCATTCATTTTCTTTTCGGCTGAATCCCTTTGTTAATCAGGGGTCGCCACAGCGGAATGAACCGGCAACTTATCCAGCATATGTTTTATGCAGCGGATGCCCTTCGAGCTGCAACCCATCACTGGGAAACACCCATCCACACTCATTCACACACATACACACTACGGACAATTTAGCTTACCCAATTCACCTATAGCGCACGTCTTTGGATTGTGGGGGAAACCAGAGCACCCGGAGGAAACCCACGTGAACACAGGGAGAACATGCAAACTCCACACAGAAATGCCAGCTGGTCCAGCCGAGGCTTGAACCAGCGACCTTCTTGCTGTGAGGCGACAGCGCTACCCTTGGTTATTCTTATTTATTTATTTATTTTTTTGTCATATTTTTCCAGTATAAAATTATTACTTATGTTTAAATGCCAAAAACCCTTTTTCACTTATTTACCAAAGAGAAATGGACTATTGTTTGTTTTTTATTATTATTTTGTGCTGTATTAAAATTGGTTACTGAGCAGCAATAAATAACACTTTAAAATATAAGAAGTTTGCATGTGATTTTCTGAACTAGTAGTGTGTTGAAATTAATGAATGCATAATAATCGTGAAACCGTGATTATATCTCAGACTATAATCGTACAACCAATATCTATAATCGTTGCATGATCCCTAGACAGGCCTACACTGAATGTCAGCTTTGTTCTTCTCTCCGCAGTCACATGTTAAGATTTTAGCTGCAATCACAGTCTGATTTCAGCTAAATCGCTGAGCTCGTATACTAGCAGAACTAGCATTAGTCTGCACTTAATTCTGCCGATTTTCATGCTTAAAATAATGCGCTTCTTCTCTTTCTCTCCTTCCATCTGTCTCTCAGGGTGGACCCCATCTCATACGACACTCCCAAGCCGGGTGGCCACACGCGTTTTGTGTGCGTGTCGGACACACACTCTCGGACAGATGGCATCCAGATGCCTTACGGGGACGTTCTGCTGCACACGGGGGACTTCACCGAGCTCGGCCTGCCCTCCGAGGTCAAGAAGTTTAACGACTGGTTAGGTAAAGAGCTGCGATTAACTACCGTTTAACCCCCTGGCATCACGGCTGACCCGCGCACACGCTGCGTTTAGCGACGTGTGAAGTGCTGCTGACAGGTTTTAGTGACTGAGGCTAATGGTCAGAAGAGTTTCTGCTTTCAGCGTCCGTCAGCTAACAGAAGGTGTTCAGTGGAGTGTGTGTGTGTGTGTGTGTGTGCATGCACTCATCATATTGCTGCTTCTATAGTGAAGCATTCTGGGTGGCATAAGTCATTTTTTGATGCCTTTGTTTTGGGTTTGTCATAGTAGAATTTATTCTATTCCTTTATTCTAAAGTAGTTCTCTTTTAATTTCTCAAAAGTGTTTTTATTGAACATGTTAGATATGAAACATGCAGTGCAAATAGCTTTTAACTTTTTCTTTCTTTTGGACAACAATAAAAAAAAAAACCTGTCCAAAAAACCCCGTACATTTAGGTTCTATAAAAATATATGAATAATAATAAAATAAAATACAAATGAATAATAATTTTCAGTAAAAGATATAAATATTTATACATGTATGTAAAAGTAAAGAAAAAAATAAGAAAAAGTTCTACTCTTCTAAAGTAACTGAAGATATCATCTTTATGTGATCTAAAACAGGTTGCCAAGTGAGAGAAAACATATCAGTACAGCCTCTAATGGTGCGTTCACACCAGACGCAGATGAAGCGTCAAGTGTGAGTGATTTACATGTTAAGTCAATGCATAGACACGAATAGACATCCTGTGGCACGATTCACGCGAATGAGGCGGGTATGAGATGCGTTTTGTGCATTTGACGTGCTTAACGCGCGATTCGCTCGAGTTTGAAAGTCTGAACTTTGCTGGACATTCCCGCCGCATTGACCAGTCAGGAGCTTGCTCTTGTAGGAGCGTGATTATGACATAGTGCCTGTTGTTGGTGTCCCGAGGAGAAATCCTCCTGCCGGCACCGGACAACAGCTCATCAAACTGGGCTCGGCTCAGTCGGAAGCGTCGCTGAAAGCCTCCATCATCTAGGTATAGTTTCTGGAGGAGTTGGTGAACTCACAGAGCTGGGTGGGATCTAGTGGACTCAGACACGGCGCCGGCTGTTTTTCAGTCTTCCTAAAACACACAAAGCACAGCTACTCTCTCAATAAAAGAGAGAGCCATTTAGTTCCGAAACTAGAGTCACCAGGCAGACAGAAGCCATGACACGAATCCGCATCTATTGTGAAGCAAATTTGACGTGCGAATGAAGCAAATTTGACATACGAATGAAATGAGTACACTTAAAACGTTCACGCGTTTTCTAAGGCCAAGCAGTGTAAAAGTTCCGTGAGCCATTGCTTAAAGGTTGGCAGAAATTTTTCCTTCCATTTGAGCAATATTAACCTTCTAGCTAAAAGCGTAGCAGAGGCAATCACATATATCTTACTTTTGTTAAAACATAAGCACTGTGGTATAATACCAAATAAAGTAGTTCTCTTTTAAATGAATATTTTTTTCTATGGAATATTATACAATAGGATATTTGAGTATAGACGATAGATTAGTCAGTGCCAAAGCCAAAACTGGAACTAATCTTACCAAATAACGTAAAAGCAATAATTTATTCAACTCAATGAATATGTTGGGGGAAATATTAATTATGAAGTCAAGAGAAACACAAAATTATAACGTTTAGTTGAATTTTATTTATTTAATTTTTTTGCAAAACCTTTTCTGAATTTATTATCTTTCTTTTACATTTACATTTAGTCATTTAGCAGATGCTTTTGTCCAAAGAGACTTAGAGGTTTTGGGTTTTTTAAAGTAAAATATCTTTTTTCTTTTTTTGCTTTGGGGTTGGATTAAAAACTCGTCCTTTAGAATAAAGTAGTTCTCTAATATTTTTCTATGGAATATTATACAATAGAATATATGTTTATATGTACGATAGATTAGTCAGTGCCAGAGCCAAAACTGGAACTAATCTTCCAAATAATGTAAAAGCAGTAATTAGTTCAACTCAATGAATATGTTGGGGAAAATATTACATAGGAAAAATCAGAGGAAAGAGGAGGAAATCAAGAAAACCGTAAAATTAGTATGTGTAGTTTAGAAAATGTTGTTTTTGTTGTTGTTGTTGTTTTTTTATTTTTATTTAAATATATTGTCTTTGTTTTACCTTTAGTCATTTAGCAAAAGCTTTTGTCCAAAGCGACTTGGAATTGAGGAGGCATTCAGCGATTCAACAAGAAGTTTGTCATGTGGTTTAGCTGTTCCTAAAGATGTTTGTTGACCAAACTCTTATTTTAATGAAGTTTAATAAAACAGTTTTGTTTAAATGTATCCAAATATGTTGTCTATATTCACTGAGAAATGGATAAAAATTCATTTTCAAAAGGAGAGTACTCAGTTTTCATATTTAAATAAATATATTCAAATAAATATTTAACAGCGCAACAGTTTTACCATTGATAATAATAAGAAATGCTACGTAAAAAAACAAATCATAAAATGTCTTGTTTACTAATTGTGTACTAAATTGGACCACATCAGTTCAGCAAAAAAAAAGTTTGTATGAAAATGTAATTTTATCATCTAAAATTCATTGGAATAAAATACATCTGAATGGGTTGTTATGGAATGTAATATTTCACACAAAATGTGGAGTTACTCCCCAGAACAGTAACTAGTTGCTTTACTTAGTTACTTTTTATGGTAAGTAATGCGTTACGATACTTAATTAATTAGTTAATTTTTCTTACCTGGCTGAGGCTTTCTGGTCTGATCTCTCAGAACTTGTAGTTTTTTTTCTTCTTTTTTTTAAAATAGACTTTTATTAACAATGTATACTGTATAACCTACACCTTCATTTATTTACCTTTGTTTCTTTTTGATGCGTTCAAAATAATGAGAATACTTTCATCACAGAAATGTAAGGCTCTGGCTTCGTAATTTCTGTCTGTTCCTGCGTGATACAGCGTGACATTAATTTTAATTCAGCAATTTATTTTTCATTCATTCATTCATTCATTTTCCTTCGGTGTAGTCCCTTTATTCATCAAGGGTCACCACAGCGGAATGAACCACCAACTTATCCAGCATATGTTTTACACAGCAGATGCCCTTTCAGCTGCAACCCAGTACTGGGAAACATCCATACACACTCATTCACACTCATACACTACGGACAATTTAGTTTATTCAATTCACCTATAGTGCATGTCTTTGGACTGTGGGGGAAACCGGAGCACCCAGAGGAAAGCCTCGCAAACTCCACACAGAAATGCCAACTGAACCAGCCTGGACTCGATCCAGCGGCCTTCTTGCTGTGAGACGACAGTGCTAACCACTAAGCCACCGATTTTTTAAAACCAATTAATTAAACTAAAAAGTAACTCGCATTACTTTTTTTTTTTTTTTTTAAGTAACTAAAATATTATTACTTAATTTTTAAAAATAATGCATTACTTTACTCGTTACTTAGAAAAGTAATATGTTACCCCCAACACTGGTAAAGAATATATTTAATTATTTATATGAATTAAATTTATTTAAGACTTTCTTTTGGCAATAAAGTGTCAGGAGAGGTGCTTCATTAAAACATCTGTGCAATCTATTTTCATCTGATGTAGACACGGTGTAAAAAATTATTTAGTATTTTCTGCAAGACATTCTAATTACAGATTCACAGGAGAGCAATGGTACTTCATTAGCAGCTAATTATGCTTATTTATGTAGGGTTAAATTCAACATGATTTGAACAAAAATGTGTAGAATACAAATGAAGAAAAAATATTTTGCATTCTCATGTTTTCCCAGACTGATGATAAATGTTATGTTTTAGGTTTTCACATAAATTGCAATTACAGGCAGTTTTGTGCTATATTATGAAAACCAGATTTCAATAGCTATTGCAGAAGTGCATTTTTTTTTATCCTTGGTTTTTGACAGAAAGCCTTAGATGATGCCGCATGTGGCCATCACGGATGTTCTTACTGCCACACACTGAGTGATTTGAGATTAAAACATCAATCCTGACTTTCATAACTCTGGTTAATATATCTGTTTGGAGACCCTCGGTGCGTGACGCTATCTCATTAGTTTGAGCTGTAGCACAGCATGTATTAAACACACAAAATCTGATATCAAATGTTAGCATGCATGGAGTTTGTTGTTTGCATATGGAGCCTTTTTCTCTCCATTTAAAACAAATATTTTTTTAATTCAAGAAATTGCTCTTTAAGTGGCTTTTTGTTGTTGTTGTTGTTGTTGTTGTTGTTGGTGATGATGATGTTTTTGGTGAGTCATAAAGTTCCTGGTATGTGAACTGCAGGGTTATATTTAGCATTTGATGGAAACTACTTTTAAGTGGTGTTTGGTTTACTGATGAGGGCTAAAAGAGAGCTTTGCAGAAAAAAATAAAAAATCATTTAAAGTTTTTCCACTCATTACGAAATACTGTGGTATTTTTTTATGACCGTATCTGATGGCAAAAATGTTACTTTGATTATAAACCAGGGGATTAAATAATTGACATATTTGTGCATTTATATGGCAAGAATAACAATTTTCAGCTTTGTTTATTTTATTATTTCTGTGGAAAGAGCAAAGAACGTTTTGTATTCACATTTTATGCATTTTATATATATATATATATATATATATGTATATATATGTATGTATGTATATGTATGTATGTATGTATATATGTATGTATATATATAT
>CAIGQV010000818.1:25810283-25832583 GCA_903798115.1 Danio jaintianensis | reverse complement strand
ATCACAATTTTCAGCGTCGTTTATTTTATTATTTTTATGGACGGAGCAAAGAACGTTTTGCATTCACATTTTTATGTATTTATGATTTATACGCAGTATTGAATAATTCATATATTTGTGTTTTAAGCTTAATTTATTTATTATTTCTATTGAGAAGAGCAAAGAATGTTTGGATTGACATTTTTATAAATGTATGATATATACTTAGTAGGGGTGTGATGAGATCTCTGGCTACAAGACTAAATCGTAACGAGATTTCTCGTCGAGGTGAAAAGTTGTCTCGAGAGTTGTGATGTTATGATTGAGCGTGAGGGTGAATTTAGCACTGAAGATCGGATGGATTGGAGATTGGAGCAAATATTTTGCTTATATTTAAAATGATATATAAACACTATTTTCCATTCATATATTAGTATTGTGCAGTGTTTGCTGCATATAATTCATTAAAATAAAAGTAAAAAACATTAATTACAAGTTGATTTTGAAAAAGCACCTAAAAAGTTTTTCTATAAAAGATTTATTTTTATTTATTTATTTAGTTTTTATTTAGTTTTTTTTCAGTTGAATAACAGACTATTTTCCATTCATATATTTCATCATTGTAAGATTTCTTAAAAATAGTGTAAAAATCTCATCTCGTTCTCGTGGAGTAAGTGCCTCGTCACACCCTTAATACTTGGTATTGAATAATTTGTATATTTGTGTACAATTACGTTTAAATGGCAACAATCAAAACATTTTTGCTTCATTTATTTATTTTTGCTATTGAAAAGACCAACAAACTTTTTGCATTCACATATTTATGCATTTATGATATATTTCCCATGTGCTGAATGATTTCCATGTTTGTATACAATTGTATTTAAATGGTAATTATAGGTACTTCAAATAGAATCATGGTTCATATGCAGAAATCATGATCATATTATGTTATTTACCAGTGTTTAATGAGTTTTTTAAAGGGATAGTTCACACAAAAATTCTAATTTACTCAACATATACTCGCCCTCAAGTGGTTTCAGATGTTTATGAGTTTCTTTCTTTCTGTTAAACCAAAAAGAAGATATTTGAAGAATGTTGGTAACTGGTAACCATTCACACCCATAGTAGGAAAAACGAATACTATGAAAGTCAAAGCTTTCCAACATATTTTCAAAATACTACTTGTGTTTAAAAGAACAACGAAACTAAACCAGTTTTGATTAAGTGTGAGTAAAAGATTTACATTTTTAGGCGAACTGTCCCTTTAAAATGGACTTTAGGAAGTTTCTGCATAGTTTTGATTGTATATGTAGTAAATCCTGCACCTCTGATGCATTCTGATCCTATGCTTTGTTTGAGGTGTAGATTAAACCCATGTGATTAAATCAAGTGCTTGCCGACTCTGATATCCAGATCTCTGTTGGCGCCAGAGTGTCCTGGGCTGAGGGTTTGGGATGCTGGCACCTGACGCGGTCATAAAGAGATCACAATGACCCGTGGAGGCGTTCACACCGCTGACCTTCAGACCAGATACACATAGAGTATTATCATTTCTGTGTGTGTATCCATGTAGCCTCTCAATGTGAGCCATATGCCACATTTTTCTTACATTTTTGGAGTGAAACGTAAAATTCACTGGTACATTGTAGTTCAAACACACTTTTAGCTATGTAAACTATTTCACACATTATTGCATTCTGAAAATTTGTTGCCACAGTAGGTGCTGTAAGTATAAGCTGGCTTCTACGCTTACACTTTCAGCTCAGTTTAAAGGGATGGTTCACCCAAAACTGAAAATTCTATTGTCATTTACTCACTCTTCAGTTGTTCCAGAATTATTTGACTTTCTTTTTTCTGTTGAACACAAAAGAAGATCTAAAAAATGGGTAACCATTGACTTCAGTAGTATTTGTTTTTCCTACCATGAATGTCAATGGTTACTGGTTTTTAGCTTTCTTCAGAATTTGTTTGGAACCTCTCAATATACCAATTTCTACCAATATATATATATATATATTCATTCATTCATTCATTCATTTTCTTTTCGGCTTAGTCCCTTTATTAAACTGGGGTCGCCACAGCGGAATGAACCGCCAACTTATCCAGCATATGTTTTACGCAGCGGATGCCCTTCCAGCTGCAACCCATCACTGGGAAACATCCATCCACACTCATTCACACTCACACACTACGGACAATTTAGCCTACCCAATTCACCTATAGCGCATGTCTTTGGACTTGTGGGGGAAACGGAGCACCCGGAGGAAACCCATGCGAACACGGGGAGAACATGCAAACTCCACACAGAAACGCCAACTGACCCAGCCGAGGCTCGAACCAGCGACCTTCTTGCTGTGAGGTGAATGTGCTACCCACTGCGCCACCGTGCAGCCCATATATATATTATTATTATTATGTGTATATATATATATATATATATACACTAAAATATTGTTCGTTTACTGTTTTATTTTTTACCTCAGCTACTCTTCTGGTTGAGCAATGATTTTAAGAGAATCTTGCTAAGATTTTTTTTTTTAAGTCAAAATGTCTACTAAAGTCCTTATGTTGCCATCTTGGCTCTTTTGAAAGGTTTGATTTAGTGAATCGTTTCATTCTGAAATGTAAATTTGCTGACTCATAGTATTTGCTAATTCACTGAAAGTGTTTGCCACAATAGTGAAAGTGTTTGTTGATTCATTCACTCATAGTTAAACTGTTCATTATTCATTAAGCAAGTGTGACTTTTCTTTTTATTTTTTAACTTATATTTTTAATTAGTGTTTCTGTGCTAATGAATACAAATTTTGAGGCCTAAAACAGCTAATACAGTGCATGCTAAAATAAATATTTACTCTTCATTTAGTTATGCGGTTTGCAGAGGTTTAGAAGTTTCTTTTTTCTGTTGAACACAAAATGCCATTGACATCTATAGTGTTTTTTTCCTATTGTGAACGTTCAGTTAGTTCACGTTGAAGTATTCTTAAAGAGACCGTACACGTTAATTAAAATATACTCTTAATTTAGTCATGTGGTTGCAGAGGGTGAGGAGTTTTATTTGAACACAAAAGAAGATGTTTTGAAGAATGTTGGAAAAGCCATTGACATCCAGTGTTTTTTTTTTTCTTTGTTTTTTTTCTTTTTCTTTTTTACCCTATTGTGAATGATCAGTCCTGATAAAAATCATTCTTAAAGGGACAGTACATGCTAAAATACACATTTACTCTTCATTTAGTCATGTGGTTTGCAGACCTTTAGGATTTTGGTTTTCTATTGAACACGAGATGATATTTCGAAGAATGTTGGAAAAGCCATGGACATCCATAGTGTTTTTCTAATTTTCTAACGGTCAGTGCTGATAGCTGGTTTCCTCATAAATTATTTCAATTTAAATTTAAAATTGCCTAAAAATTACATTGAAGTAATCTTGGCAATTTGCACTTTTCATTCAGCTCTTGTATTTGTACTTTCCAGACCTCATATTTGACGTCGCAGGCTCTTAGTTTGTCCTTCGCTTCGTCATTCCATCCGTGCATGCTCTCATGTCACACACGGTTGAAATAGTGCATGAGAAGGGATGAAACGGAGAGAGCTGTCAGCAGTCTTTCCATCCCTCCATCTATCAACAGACTCCATGCCACCTTTTTTTTGTGTGTGTGTACCACAGACAGCTTTTGAAGTGCCTGGTGGTCAGAGAACGCTTATCCTTTCTTATTATTCACATCCTAAAGGAATCCCGACGATGAAATTATTTTTCACATCACCGCTTTTTGTTGTAAACACGCAGCTGGGTGTTGATGGATAATCTCATGATGGCTGAAAAGCTGTCTTCTGTCAAAAAAAAAAAGAAAAAGCATGTCGAAGAGAAAAGTTCAGGCAGTTTAAAACAAATCGCTCCCTCGAACATGACATGGTGATAGAGTAGTTTATATAAGACTTTTGACAAACTCAAAGAACATTGTTCAGATGAGCCTGTTAGTGGATCTTCGGGGAAAAAGGAACTTTGTGTTTTGATTGTCCGAGCCAAAGCATTCCGGTTATATTTTTCTGGAGAGTCCCGCAATATAAATGCTTGCATTTCTTTCCAAGGTCGCATCTTTGTTCTAAAGCAGTAGGGGCTAAATGATACAGAAGGAAAGAAAAGAAAAAAAGATAAAAGGCCTTTATAAATGAAACTTGCAAGTGGAAATTTATTTGAGCCTTTGTAAATACTGGCTCTTTTTATCATTCCTCTTTTATTCCTCCAACACCCCCCACCCCCCTTTTTTATTTTTATTTTTATAAGTGTAGCTTACTTTTGTTTGTTTTTCTGGCACAGAGAGCCCAGCCGCTAATCGTTGCTATTGATCATGGTTTTGTTGATAAGTGGGATCAATTCTCAGGAATCGTTCTGTGGGAATGAGCTTTCTCTGCTTAAGTTCTGTTCTGCTCGATATCTCGTTCGTGAGCTCTGACCTGTGCTCCTCCATGTGGGATTTGTGGATGCAAACATGGATCTGTGCACCGTAAATAAGAAGCTTTTCTAGGTCTTGACTTCGTTTGTCCGGGTTCACTCTTTATTTCGCTGATCAATGCAGGACAGCCAATACACCCCATGTCCAATAGATCAGCTTTGTTCCTTTGTTTTGCAAGGCGAAAGTGAGGGCGGTGAAAGGTGTTTGGGTTGCATGTTAAGTCAGTGCTAAGATACGGGATAAATTAACTTTTAAAATACAATTCTGTTATTATTCACACACACATTTTTGTAATTGAAAGCCTGTTTTCAATATTTTGTTTCTGAAGGATGTCCTTACTCTTTCCCAAAACCACTGCAACCCATCACTGGGAAACACCCATACACTCTCATTCACACACATACACTACAGACAATGTAGCTTACCCAATTCACTTATAGCACATGTCTTTGGACTTGTGGGGGAAACTGGAGCACCTGGAGGAAACCCACGCGAACACAGGGAGAACATGAAAACTCCACACAGAAATGCCAACTGACCCAGCTGAGGCTCGAACCAGTGACCTTCTTGCTGTGAGGCAACAGCGCTACCCACTGTGCCACCGCGCCGCCCCCAAATCATCCTTTTCATTTAAAAAAAAAAATAAGTTGAGAAAAATAAGAGTTCTGACTCTGAAATGTGTTGTAAAACAGCCTGTACATCAGTTACACTTTATATTGATGAGAAATATTAATGGAGGTGCATCAAATTGATATATAAAATAATTGATATATAAAAATAATATATATATTTACCTAATTTATAAATGTGTATATATGCTTTTAATGGCATTGTTGCTACCATTACACAAAAGCATTAAAGGGATAGTTCACCCACAAATGAAAATTTACTCACTATTTACTCTCTCTCAAGTGGTTCCAAACCACTTTGGAGGGTTTTTTTCTGTTCTGTTGAACACTAAAGAAAATATTTTGAAGAAAGCTGATAGCCTGTAACCATTGAATTGAATAGTAGGAAAAACAAATACTATTGAAGTCAATGGTTACGGGTTTCCAACATTTTTCTAAATATCTTCTTTTGTGACAGAAAAAAAAAGAAACTCAAGTGAAGGACGAGTAAATGGCAGCATTTTCAGTTTTGGGTGAACAATCCATTTAAGTGTTAAACTTACATAATCTGTTCTTCATGAAAAGAGTGGTTTTCTGATCATTTCATGATGCTTTTTGTCAGATCTCACCAGCTCCAGTCCACATTTAATTTCTGTTTGACCTGAAAGAGTGACCAGGATATTCAAAACATAGCTTTTGTGTCGAATAAAAAGAAGAAAAGGAATCATTGTAGCTTGGAAAAAAAGAGCATTCGTTTTGGGTGAACTTTCCCTCTAAATTATGATTGAATGTTTTGTGATTTGTGCTGTTGGGCTTTCTGGTGCCATGTGCCTTTCTTTTCCTCAAATTCTATTCATCAAATCCCACATGTTTTTGTGTGCGGCGGTTCGAAAAACTTGACGAATGTGATTGCTCTGCTCTGTTTTCAACAAAATACACATGTTCCCTACCAGCCATCCTTCAGTTTCAGATGTTTACGGTGTGTAGTTTATTTTCACTAATTTGATTTACATTCATTACGCGCAGCGATTGCCAAACTGTGCCCCGCGCCGGTCCTCTGATGTAAATCAAATTCAAACATGGAGGCTCAACCCCAAATCCCTTTGACTTGAAGCTCTTTTCCCATACCTTCCCATATGCTCCTCCGTAGCTTTCTTCAAAGTAATAAACCGAGTTTATATCCACAGTCCCCTTCGAAAAATACATTTTGATGGCAATAAACGTTGAAAAAAATCCCCACGGGGACGCAGAAGATGCAGTCGGTGGGGAGGTAATTGCATTCTAGGCCTTTTTCCGCCGTGGAGAGCCTAGCATGAAGCTCGTCCGCTGGGGCTTTCTGATTCGGTTTTGTGCGACGGGAAAGCTCCATGTAAATGGATCCGTGATGGCGTTTGGCTGACTGCGTCCCGCGGAGCTGAGAGATGGGCTCCTGTTATTAGATTAGACTGGGATTTATGATACATCCCAGTCTATATAGTGCAGAGCGCATGGAAGTGAGCGAGCGAGTAAATTAAACTGCCAGGAAAGTGTTTACTTTTTAAATCGGTTTATCTTTTTATTTCTTCACACTTCGGTCAAATGATTTGCTCTGTTCTGATTCCTCTATGGCTCCAAATTTAATTGGCTTTTATTGTTTTGCCCCCCCAAAAAAGACTTCCAGTTTAAATCATTAGAAAGCACTTATTAAACAGGCAACTTCGTAGTAACTTGGGAAAAAAATACTTAAAAAAAAAAAATAATAATTGAATGAAAATAATTTTACCTTCAGTTTTGTCTGAAAAGCGGGTTTTGTGTTAAAAGGATCTTTCACCCAAAAATGAACATTTACTCCACATTTATACTCCCTCATGTGCTTTTAAGTCTTTATGAGTATCTTTCTTCTGTTGAACACCAAAAAAGGTATTTTGAAGAATGCTGGTTGCTGGCGATTTCCACAGTAGGACAAAATAATATTATGGAAGTCAATGGTTAGAGGTTTCTAGCATTTTTCAAAATATCTTCATTTAAAAAAAACTGGAACCAGCCTTAGCATCATGCTAATAATATTATCATCTTGTTAAAAACATATTAGCCTTATCAACATTCCTATTGATAGCATCATGTTATCCACATGTTTATATTTATTTGACTTTTGTTGTTGTCCAGAAAAGTCTTCATTCCAGATCACCAGACATACGTTATTAAAATGGCCATTCCATACTTTTATAATACATAACAAATAATGGACTGCAGTGAGCACCAACAAATATATTTCAAAGGCACTTCTTTTTCTGAAATGTGATTTTATTTTATGGTTTGGTTTCCAAAAGCATCTTGTTTCATCTTCATCATATTTTGGTAGGTGAATTATCAGGATGTGTTTTGTTCTTGAACTCGCTTCGCATATGAAGCATTCCAGATGCGAGACAGTCTGTGTGTGTTTTCCTGAGGATTGGCATATAGAGAAGGCTCACTCTTTTTGTTTGAGAAACCTCCCCTGTTGTGTTATCCTGTGTGTATCACAAAATACTTTGCTATGAGCAAAGAGAGGAAAATGTTTGTTTTCTACGAGGGTACGAACACAGGTGGCGCAATCGGCATCTGTTTGCTTAGTAACACATTTATACTGCTATAATTTACTTACTGCTGAATTTTTTATTATTGTTTTTCTGAACTATGGTTTTAAAGGTGCAGTATGTAAGTTTGACACCCAGTGGTTGAACTAGGTATTGCGTTTGTTTTGATCCAGGAATGCAAGAACAGGTTGCCAGATGACCAACAGGAGCGAACTGTGTTCTAAATAAAAGCAACAGCACGTGATAAAGGAATTTTTTCCATTTTAAAAGGAGTTTTTGTCCTAACCAACACCTCGAATTGATATATTAGAAACGGCTTCTATTTCTTACAGGTGAACAACAGGAAAAACTGACAATGATCGCCTCAGGTACACCACATGTGCTTTATTCAGTGTTAAATGCTAACAATGTGAGTTTGAATGCCATTTTACATGACATTTATTGCCATACTATGGAAAGCAGCAGCAGATAGTTCACCTCAGATCTTTAAAATAAAATAACTCGTTTGAAATCGAACTTTACAACTGTGAAATAATGCAAACCAACACATTCTGTATCAGTGATTCAGCATCTACATTTAATAATGTTAAAGAGGTTTAATATGTATTAATTGGATTATACATCTTACCATTTCGTGAGTGAGTGCATATTCTGTGCTTCTGAATGGCTGTATTTAAATTTCTGTCATGCTGCGTCTGGTGCAAACAGCCAAACTACTTATCGCTGCAAATCTCGTCACGTATCGTGTTATGACACGCGGTTACAATGTAACCTGCTCACCTAATGTTTACATTCGTAATATTCATATTATTTGCTAATTAATAACCTCATGTGGAACTCTGAATCTACGTCTCATTTTGGAGTCTTGGAGTCTACTGTCCACCGGCATTTCGGTCACGGGCACATGCTTTGAGAACGTTTCTGAATGAATGAATGAATGAATGAATGAAGTATGCTGTTTTCCAACAAGGCAACCCGGGGTGCTGAAATATAATTGGCTAAAGTGGCAGTGGGCATGTTAAAAGAACCAAAACAAAGACAGCGTTCCGGCACATAACAGACATATTCAAAGCAGAATATCAAATCAAATCATATATTCAACGCAGAATAGCGGAATATCAAAGCAGCATTGCTTTTCAGATAAACAAGAATGTTCACTTGGCATGTTTCTTAAATATCATCAAACATATTATGGTATTTTTATGCTTTAGAAGAGTCAAAAACTTACATACAGCACCTCTAAAGCAATTTCTTTAGAATGAAAAAGAAAAGACACATACAGTGTGTTTTCACCTGCATCTCAAATGACACACTATACACTACTCACTCAAACACTGTGTACTTATGTGCTATGTAATCAACAGTGTAGTGCATAGGTCTACAAACTTATTCGTAACATGGACCGATGTTATCGGTCAACTAAAACAAACTAATACAATAAACAAACTAAATCAAATTGCCCTAATAGAGAGAGATGTTTGTTTCCCACTCATGCTGTAGTAGCTGAATCTTAATGAAGAGTGATTGCCACATTGTAAATGTGTTACTAAGCAAACAGATGCCGATTGTGCCAGCTGTGTTCGTACCCTTGTAGAAAACAAAATGAAAAAACAAAGAATACAAAAACAAAATGATTATTAACAAAACGGTTATTGCATTCTTGCTTCCCTGTAGTACCTCTTTTACGACACGGTACTGGGTCGCAATCCAGTGGTTATGGACTCCTAGTGTAGTTAACTTAATAAAATTAATTCTACATAATTAAAGCTGCTACATTTAGTGAATACAGTGTATAACATTTCACACTTTTTTGTTTATATGTTTTAGCAGTGCCATAAAAAGTAAATATTTTGTCATACAAAGTAAGTATTATAGACTCAAAAAAAATATTTTGCTGCTTGTTTAAACTACCTATTTAAAATGACCTGACACAATTCTTGAGGTTTTTTTGGGGCACAACTTAATTGTTTTATGTTCAATCCCCTTAAATTTGTAAAAACTAATAAGTTAACTTAATTCTTTCATGTTGCCCCAACACAAATTGATTGTGTGGAACCCAGCATTTTTTTACAGCGTATAAATAATACATTTTTTGTATACTTAAGTCAATAATGATTAAATACTAAAATAGTGACGGGTTTTTAAATATATTGTTTTATTTAGTTTTTAAATTTTGGTTTCAAAGGTCAATATCCAGCCAAAGTTGTTCCGAAAACCCCTTTTGAAAATACATCTGAGAATATGCGTACAGTAGCCTGAATCGAGAGGTAAAGATATGTTTTGTTGTAATGGCCTGTTTCTACTTGCAGAGTCCTGTTTTTCATTATCTGACTTTTCCTCAAGATCACAATAACCTCACATGAACCTCAACGGAGCATTTTTTTAAATAAATTTGCACCGTTTCCCTACCAGATGTGGATTCCATTGACAAGAAGACCTTACGTGTTCTTCTAAACCTTGTGCTTTTAATGAACGTTATATTCTGTCATATAGAGATCCATGCATTTCTAAAATTCGTTTTTCCAGTGAAGTTTACATAAACATGTTTTTTTGTGAAAATATTAATACAATTTTACTATAACTTCAGATACAAAATAGTTAATAAAAACCAAATGATTTTCTGTTACCGCACAAAAATTGTAATAAAAAAAAATACAAAAATTGTATATTAAAATTAATGTTTACTTGTTTATTTTGAATGTTAATAATAATTTATAATCACAACCCAATCTATGATCCATGATTTTTAAAGACGTAGAAAACATATTAAATGCAAGCAAAGTGTGTTTTAATGTTTCAACTAACTGTCAAGATATGATGAAATAATAATAATGTTTCATTGTCATTCATAACGGGTGTATTTATTTAAAATGATTAAAAAATAAGCAATCATAAAAAAAAAATGCTTCAAAAATAACAATTAATTTGTATTTTGTGGCTTTTAATTTGTCATCAGATGACTTTTATTCTATAAATGCCAAACAATTTTTTTTGTGTGTGTAGACTGTTACAATAAATTACATTTTAGTGGGTTTTTATGGTAATTATATTTACAAAAAATTACATTTTAGTGGGTTTTTATGGTAATTTTATTATATTTTATTATATTATATTATATTATATTATATTATATTATATTATATTATATGTTAAATAAAAAGTGCTGATCGGTCAATCAGGGCTAATGTTCTGTTTTAACATTCTTGAATCAAATGACTTGTATTCTATAAATGCCATACAAATATTTTTGGTGTATAAACTGTTACAATAAATGACAATTTAGTGGGTTTTTATGATAATTATATTATATCATATTGTTATATTATATTAGGTAAATGAAAACATGTTTTAACATGCTTGATTTAATGTCATCAAATGACTTTTATTCATGGCAAACAAAATTTTTGTTACAATAAATGACAAGGGGCGGCATGGTGGCTCAATGGTTAGCACTGTCGCCTCACAGCAAGAAGGTCGCTGGTTCGAGTCCCGGCTGGGCCAGTTGGCATTTCTGTATGGAGTTTGCATGCTCTCCCCATGTTGGCGTGGGTTTTTTCTGGTGCTCTGGTTTCCCCCACAGTCCAAAGACATGCACTATAGGTGAATTCAATAAACTGAATTGGCCGTAATGTATGAGTGCGTGTGTGAATGAGTGTGTATGGGTGTTTCCTAGTACTGAATTGCAGCATATTCATATGCTGGAATAGTTGGCTGTTCATTCTGCTGTGGCGACCTCTGAAATAGAGGCTAAGCTGAAGCAGAATGAATGAATGAATGAATAAATGACAATTTAGTGGGTTTTCATGGTAATTATTATTATATTATATTCATTCATTTTCTTTTCGGCTTAGTCCCTTTATTAATCACTGGTCGCCACAGCGGAATGAACCGCCAACTTATCCAGCATATGTTTTATGCAGCGGATGCCCTTCCAGCTGCAACCCATCACTGGGAACACCCATACACTCTCATTCACACACACATACAGTCGTGGCCAAAAGTTTTGAGAATTACATAAATATTGGAAATTGGAAAAGTTGCTGCTTAAGTTTTTATAATAGCAATTTGCATATACTCCAGAATGTTATGAAGAGTGATCAGATGAATTGCATAGTCCTTCTTTGCCATGAAAATTAACTTAAACCTGAAAAAAACTTTCCACTGCATTTCATTGCTGTCATTAAAGGACCTGCTGAGATCATTTCAGTAATCGTCTTGTTAATTCAGGTGAGAATGTTGACGAGCACAAGGCTGGAGATCATTATGTCAGGCTGATTGGGCTAGAATGGCAGACTTGACATATTAAAAGGAGGGTGATGCTTGAAATCATTGTTCTTCCATTGTTAACCATGGTGACCTGCAAAGAAACGCATGCAGCCATCATTGCGTTGCATAAAAATGGCTTCACAGGCAAGGATATTGTGGCTACTAAGATTGCACCTAAATCAACAATTTATAGGATCATCAAGAACTTCAAGGAAAGAGGTTCAATTCTTGTTAAGAAGGCTTCAGGGCGTCCAAGAAAGTCCAGCAAGCACCAGGATCATCTCCTAAAGAGGATTCAGCTGCGGGATCGGAGTGCCACCAGTGCAGAGCTTGCTCAGGAATGGCAGCAGGCAGGTGTGAGCGCATCTGCATTCACAGTGAGGCGAAGACTTTTGGAAGATGGCCTGGTGTCAAGAAGGGCAGCAAAGAAGCCACTTCTCTCCAAAAAAAACATCAGGGACAGATTGATCTTCTGCAAGGAGATTGTCTTATTTGTCTTATGGCATGGAGCACCGTGCCATAAGACAAAAGTGATATCTAAGTGGCTCGGGGACCAAAACATTGAAATTTTGGGTCCATGGCCTGGAAACTCCCCATATCTTAATCCCATTGAGAACTTGTGGTCAATCCTCAAGAGGCGGGTGGACAAACAAAAACCCACAAATTCTGAAAACTCCAAGAAGTGATTATGAAAGAATGGGTTGCTATCAGTCAGGATTTGGCCCAGAAGTTGATTGACAGCATGCCCAGTCGTATTGCAGAGGTCCTGAAAAAGAAGGGCCAACACTGCAAATACTGACTATTTGCATAAATGTCATGTAATTGTCGATAAAAGCCTTTGAAACATATGAAGTGCTTGTAATTATATTTCAGTACATCACAGAAACAACTGAAACAAAGATCTAAAAGCAGTTTAGCAGCAAACTTTGTGAAAACTAACATTTGTGTCATTCTCAACTTTTGGCCACGACTGTACACTACGGACAATTTAGCTTACCCAATTCACCTATAGCACATGTCTTTGGACTTGTGGGGGAAACCCATGCCAACATGGGGAGAACTTGCAAACTCCACACAGAAATGCCAACTGACCCAGCCGAGGCTCGAACCAGCGACCTTCTTGCTGTGAGGCAACAGCGCTACCCACTGCGCCACCGCGCCGCCGTTATATTATATTATATTATATTATATTATATTATATGTTAAATCAAAAGTGCTAATTGGTCAACCATGGTTAATGTTCTGTTTTAACATTCATGAATCTGTGTGGTGTTGCAGGCAGCCTCCCGTATGAGTTTAAAGTGGTGATCGCAGGGAATCACGAGCTCACCTTCGATAAGGACTTCATGACGGAGCTGGTCAAGCAGGATTACTATCGCTTTCCCTCCGTGTCCAAGTTGAAACCCGAGGACTTTGACAATGTTCAGTCTCTGCTGACGAACTGTGTTTACCTGCAGGACTCCGACGTCACCGTCAAGGGCTTTCGAATATACGGTACACCATGGTAAGTTCTTCATTCTCGATAATGTCATTCTAATACGATCATTTAATTAAAATTGCACATTATTTGTTGACATTTTCCAAATACCATGTGTTTGCTTTTATTTCTGTTATTCATCATCTTATACTTTAAAGTTTTGCCTGTTTGTTTGTTTAGCATCGCTTGGGAATGCCTATATTTGATCAATTACCATTGATTGACTTTATATCTGTGATTTGTTCTGTTTGCAGTTGTGAGTTTACAGTGACTATATTATAACACGTTTAGGATAGAGCTTCCTATTACACACAGGCATTTAAATATTTTATCATGCTTTAATGTTATTGTTGAACACTGGTTATTGGTTGAGAATACTTCCCCTTCTCTGATGCAGTTGATTTTGTTGCTGGTAAAAGATATATAAACTGTTTCTACAGATCTTTGGTTTAACCTAACCTTCCAAAGTTAGGTCTTAATTTAAAATGGAATTAACTCACGGTAAATTAAGTTAAATTCATAGTAATAGCACTGATGCCTGTCATTTAAAGGTTGCATATACTGGAAAAGAGATCAATGTCTTATGTTTTTCATACAAATATTTAGAGATTCTTAAATCATAAACATTGTTTATGGTCAAAACAAGATCAAATGCTGTATGAGAGTTGTATGAAAACAGCGTTTAAACATTTCAGTTGAGTTGATTTTTCTGAGCATGTTGGACGGTATTTGTTTATAAATGTGTGTGTATATATATAAATTAAAATTAATTTTACATTGACATTCGTTTAAAATAATTAACAAATGATGTAATCTCATGTTATTGCCAAACTTTAACAGGTTATTTTCAACTTTACATAATACTTAATTTCATTTCAAAATCATGCAAAATTAGAAAGACAAAATCACGTCTAATTCTTGTTTTTACCAACCCTTTAAAAACATTAACTGTATTACTCTTAATACCAAATGTTTATTTTCTGTTTTCTACTTGCGTAAATATACATTTTTGCCTGCCCAAGAGTAAAATTGAACAAACACCCTATTTTTTCCCTTTGTTTTAGACACCTTAAAGCCATAAATAAATACAGCCATGCTGAAATTTCCATTAAAATCATAAAAAAAACTCTTTCAACGCTTAACAACAATGGTTGCAACCTTTCACAATATAAAAAACCCCACTGAAAAACAGTTTCAATCTGACCACAAAAAAGTACAACTATCTTTTACTTGCAGATTTAAAATTTAAATAAATGCATTAACTGCAATAATCCCATGCAAGGCCTTCCACTGCAAATCTCCATTATATTTTGTGAATGGTGAAAACATCCAATATTTGTTTAATATTTAAGAGAGAGAGAGAGAGAGAGTTAGAATGTCAAAGTCCTAATATTATTTTTAATAATATTATAATATTTTTTTTATGTATTGAAGAAAGTAAAAAACAGAACAGAGGTTTTTGTCTTATTATTTAATTAGCATGCACATCGGAACTATATTAAGATGGTAAATATTAGATATTTTAAATGCATATGAACATCAAAAGCTCTTGTGACGTCACTTCTGTGCGCCAGTAAACAAAGATGGCCTGAGAAAGCACCTCGGCGTCATTCCCATACTGTGTTCGAGTTTCCTTGGATGCTCTGATCCGCTCTGAACCTGTGTGTTTTTCCAGCGCCGTTGTGGGAATGTCTTGCGCTCTATTGGGCTGCCCATTTAGCTGCACCTCTGCCCTACTTCCTGTTTTCTTAGCATCCTTCTAAAAAGATAAAATGGCCCTGAACTATAATTATCCACCACAACATCTTTAATGCTTCCTGGAATTTTCTATTTTTGCATCTTGCCCCTTTAGTCTTTGTTTTCCTCCCTCTTAAGAGCCATTGTGAGATTCACCTCTCGTGCTGTCTGCTGTTTGTCTATAATTAGCTGTGAAATGAAGTTAAAGAGGGGTGTTTCGGAGGGCATCCTGCAAAACGAAACAGAGCAGACTGGAATTTCCAACTTCTTCAATACGATGTTTAAGGATGTGCTCAGCAGCGCTCAAATGTAATGGGAAATGGCTGTTTTTAAAATTTCAATACCGACTGGTACCGAACTCGAAACTTTTGACAACACTAGTTGCACGTCCGCCAGTTCCCACATCTCAATGAGCAAGTTTGAGCTACTTGTAGTAAGTTGCTTTACAGGTATTTCTGGTGTAAACACACACGAAGAAACTTGACACAGAGGAACATAGAAACAAAATAAAAACCCACTCCCAGTTAGTGTTTTAGAAATGTTATTGTCAGAGCAACACAAATAGAATGCAGAAGTATAAATGCACGGCTATATGCAAGGCATGCACTCTGGGTTACGCCAGTCTCTCGACGCAGAAGTAGAATTCAGCCTTTAAACTTTAGACCAACTGTGTTTTAAAGACTAGTATTTTGACATTTCTGACATGTATTTAGACTATCCATTGAAACGCAAATGTAAGTACAGAACTCAGCATTTACGCTCTGAGAGAGACACAAACTGCGCACAAGTACTGACTTCCCTACTGTATTTTGAGCTTAATCTTTTAACTGATTCAAACTGAAGTGTGCATAGACTTTGTTGCATCAACTGTGAATTGAGCAACTGTAAACTCTGGATAAATGAACAAAGTGGAACTGTGGCAGGACAGACTAGACTGTGGTGGGCTGTAACTCCATAACAAAATGCTTCTACCAGCCTTGAATGTAAATGTGTCTGAGTGAGTGGCAGAAGCTATCAATATCATATCCGAAATAATATATTTTAGTATAATATTATTGAATAGTATTTCAGTATTGATGCGAATTGAAATATTGGGTCCCACCTTATATCCACTGGCATTACATTACCTTACATACTTCGAATAAGTACATTGAAAAAAATGATTCATTCGATTTACTAAAAAAAATTTTTAAGGTAAGTGCTTGCAAATACTTTAAATGGGCTGAATTTAGACAAACAAATTACGTTGACCATTACTACATCTAATTTGTTTGTTTAAATCAGCCCATATAAATTGTTTGTGACCACTTACCTTAAAAGAATTGAGTAAATCCAATGAATCTTTTTTTTTTCAGTGTACATGGTATTCATTTCTTAAAGTATTGCAAAACACTAATGGTGCTATTGAGGTGAGATACAGGTAAAGTTAGCAAGAGGTTTGGTAGTATTGGTAGATTTAAGTGTGGGTTAAAGGAATAGTTTACCCAAAAATGACCAACCAATTTAACAACAATTTTTTATTTAGTTCCTAATTTGTATAAATTTTTTGTACATTTTAGTACGATTTGCTCATCCCTCAAGGAAGGTTAGTGTTGGGGTTTGAAGGTATGCCTCTTTAAAAAAATAAAATAAATAATAAATAAATCATACAAATAAGACCATATGTATTCATACAACAATACATAAAATAGTTGTGTTTCCTCGTGAAATAGGGCTGCACAAAACTGATTCATTTAAAACTGAAATAGATGTTTTTACGTTCTATTTATAAGTGTGTTGTACTAACTGATTAATTTAAATGTAAGTTCATAGTAGTTAAAGCCCTGGTAATAGGATATAAAGTGGGACTAAATATCAATAGTTTTGTCAACAGTAGAGCAGACAGCGGGAAAGCGGAAAACAGAGGGAGGAAGTGGAGAAGGAAGGAAGGAAGCCCCCCGTGGCCCTTTAGCGTGAAAGCTGCTAAATGTCTGTTGTGACAGCGTGGGGTCTTGTGGGATACGGGGGAAGGAGGCTGGTGGCTGGATATTTCTGATAACTCAACGCGCACACACACGCATGCACACACAGATGGTCGTGAGGTGGTCAACCTGACCGGCAGCCTGAGGAAAAGCTCTGGGTGGCCCTGCTGCGGTGATCGGTTCATCTGGTCAGGAAATTCGAGAAGCCGGCTAATTTGTATTACCATATTGTCACACCATTGAATGTGTAACATAAGTCAGATGCTCACTAAATGTTCACCTTGAGTGCTGCTGACTCATTCCTGAAACTGAAAACAGAGAGAAAAATGTATAATAGGTTATTTTTACTGTCTTGGATTAGTTTATTTTTATGTTTGCAATTTATTTACATTTTAGTGTTACAATGTGTTTGAGTACATATTTTTACGTATTATTGTAATTGTAAGAAGATTACGTTTTAGTACTTAAACTTATGCTTTTTTTATATATATATTATTTTGTTCTTTTTAAAAATATTTTATTTAATGGTAATAACCAAATTGATTATAATTGATGATAATACAATAATACTACTAATAAATATTAAGAATATAATTAAGCTTTTATTATAAAATGATTACTATTATTATTTTTTTTAATTATTGCTTACAAGGAATTCATAATTTATTAATAAAAAATTAAGTCATAATTAATTGTAAGATTTGTTTTTATTTATTTATTTATTTTACTATTTTATTTTCACTATATTTATTATTTACAGGTGATTCATTATTTATTAATAAGAAATTAAGTAATAATTAATAAATTAAGATTTGTTTTTATTTACAGTTTTATTTCAGTCACTCCAAATGTTTTTATTTTTCTTGTATCCACAGGATTTGTTTTAATGACCAATAATTAAATTGATCCCAGCAATTTGTATAGCTCATGCAGTTTCGATCTAAGACTTTTTTGTTGTTGTGCAGGGCTCTGTCCTAGGCCCACTTTCGTATTTACAAGTAATTCATAATTTATTAACAATAAGTTAAGTAATAATGAATTAATTTGAATAATTTTGTCTTTCGCAGCCATTCAAAAAAATGGTGACAACCGTTTTTTTTTTCGTTTTAATTACCAATAGTTAAATCTAATTCTATAATAACTGTTTATTCAAATAATATTCTTTTGATAATATTTAGTGATTTAACCATCTTTCTTTCATTGTGTTGCAAGAGTAAAGTTTTTTGTTGTTGTACTATATTTTCGATTCATCTTATTTTTAATTTGTTTATTTCACGTTTATATTAACCATACAGAATTGTTTTTATATATATTAATACATTGTTTATTTTAGTCAGTGAATAACCTCTGTCTCTATCACCAGAGTTTTTATATGGCTTCAGAAAACCTCAAATATGTGCAAAAGTCATGTGGATTAGTATTATTCTGCCTTTGTTATGCAGATTTCATGCACTGTTGTTGTTTGGACAAAGACCTGCATGAAGATTCTTCAAAAAATCTCTAAATATCGTGAGAGCTGGCCATCCGTTCGCCTCGAGCGCTGCCTGCTGATTCATTCCCTAGAGTGAAAACTGAGGTCTAAAAGAAAAGAAAAGAAAGATATCCATAAAGCTACCTTGATGGACAGATGGAGACAGTAATGACATACTACGAGACAGAGAGACAAATGCTGACAGAGGAAGAGCAGGAAAGTGAGAGAAAAGGTGTCAGAAAAGGGGAGAAATGCATAAAGAAATCAGAAAGCGCTGATGTTGATGGACATGGCAGTGGCTGTATTGATGGGAACACATCATGCACAGACACGCTGTAGAAATCAAATACATCTTCACACCAGGGTCTTTTTCTTCGAATCGTCACCAAGATATAAAAAGAAGATTTAATATAGAGGTATTGCATGAACGGAGTTTGTTGATCATAAAGTAAAGATCTGAGGCAGCTGTTTGTTTTCGGTCCTTTTTATTTTCAGTACTCAATAGAAGTAGGCAATCTGTTAAAAACAGTCAGGTATTTGCAGAAAATATTATGACATATTTCTTAACTGATTTTGTACAGCTCAAGCAGTTTTGATTAAAGCTTTTTTACGTTTCTACAGGTGTTCTGCAGGGCTCTGTCCTGGGCCCTATTTTTATTTATTTATATTTTATCTCTTGGTATTATTTTTAGTAGTATTTTTGTTGTTTTTTTCATCCTGATCTGTCCGTCCTATCATGCTCTAGTGATATCATGCATCAATTATTAAGGCTCTATGGTCTTGAATTACTATATAGTAATATTTATAGCAATTACTATAGTATATAATTTATATAGTAATTTTTTGTACTCTGGCAAACTTTGTGTGCATAGCGACTGAAAAGCACTGGACTACTAATGTGCTTCTGTAAAATGATTGATTGTTTAACAGCACTAATTTCTTTTTAATATTGAAAACAGTTAGTTCAGTGTTACATTTAATAAAATCATACATTTTAAACCCTATGGTGGTGGTTGAGGTGCAGAAATCAGTATATAAATGTAGTGAATTATTATTATTATTATTATTATTATCTCAATCTTTATATCTCAAGAAATTTTGATCTAAACCTTTATGTTCTGCAGGGCTCTGTCTTGGGCCCTCTTTTGTTTGTTATATATATATATATATATATATATATATATATATGAGCAATATCACACAAGTAGCAGTGCGATATGGCACTGGTGGGAGGCGTTTGTTGGCTCAAGGCTGCAGGCCGAGTGCCTTAATGTTCCACCAGTGACGATATACAGCCATATTGCACTGCTATGAATGTGATATTACATTTATACAACAGTTAGACGGCATAATCGTGTATATAAAAAAGAAAATCAAACACAGAAAGCCTCAAAGAGTCCTTTTGTACGAGGAACTACTTCCGCCGTTCATACACATCTGCAGCTGACGGTCCGAACAGCAGAAACCGTTGCTAGTTCACCAACATCACTTTAGAACTAGCATCTGAATGATTCTCAAGTGAAAAAAATGGTTATTTTGCTCACATTTTAAGATTATAAGGCTGAACGGCATGAAATGCCATCTACAAAGAATTCCCAGTATTTCTCTGTAGCAATCGGTATATCACTAAAGCCAGAGCAAAGCAAACACTACCAGATTACTATGGTATAAATACAGCACTACAAAATACAAAAGAGAGACATTGACTTAGAATGTCACTTAAGATGGCGACAGATGGTCTCTGTTGCCATCTTGTGGCAGAACGTCAACCGTCTTTGCTCTGCTCAGTATGGCAGGCTGGCCGCCAATGCACTGTTGTAGTCTAAACAACTATATTCTTGCCTAAAAAAGCCTCAAAAGTACATTGTTGTCCAACAGCTGCAAGGCTGTACGACTGCTGATATTACTTTAATTATCAGATTCGAGAACCAGACAGAACTGTTGTTCTCTCAACAATATCTGTTCATCCTATCATAGAATAGTGACATCATGCATCAATCATTGAAATGCTCAGCTCTGTGGTCTAAAACGTGTTGCTTTTGTATTTTCATTTTTTTTGTTGCTCTCTGGTGAGCTTCTGTGTGCATGGCAACCAAGAAGCCAGACATCTTTCAGGAAGTGGCCTTTTGTTCAGGAACATCCTGGTGCTTTTGTCTGTTCCCCGAGATCAGACCCTGTCCTGACCTTACAGAGCCACTTCTACAAACATATTCACAAAACACAATAAAAATCCCTTTGAAATTAAAAGACAAGAAAATCTGAATTAAGATGAAAAGACCCGACAGTCAAAATACTTTGATAGAAATCTAAAACTAAGAACCTTGGTCTACTTACACACACACGCACGCACGCACGCACGCACGGACGCACGCACACACACACACACACACACACACACACACACACACACACAAATGTTTAGCAAATTTGCTGTTATATTACTTTCAAATGTCTATTTAGTTTTCTTTAAAAAAAATGTCAGTTTTGGGTGTTTTAATACATTTAAGCTAATGCATTTATTTTACTTCGTTAAAATACATGAAAATAAATAATGTCATAATTCTATATACATTTTTATTTAGTTAGTGTTCATTATAAGTAACAACAGCTATATTTTCGTTAACTAATCATACATATGCAATTGAAGTCAAAATTATTAGCCCTCCTGTGAATTTTTTTTGTTTTCTTTTTCAAATATTTACCAAATTGTTTAACAGAGCAAGGTATTTTTCACAGTATTTCCTATAATATGTTTTCTTCAGGAGAAAGTCTTTAAGCAATATTTGTTTTCGATTGTCTACAGAACAAACCACTGTTATACAATGACTCGCCTAATTACCCTAACTCGCCTAATTACCCTATTTACCCTAGATAAATGTCACTTTAAGCTGAATACTAGTACCTTGAAGAATATCTAGTAAAATATTATGTACTGTCATCATGGCAAAGATAAAAGAAATAAGTTATTAGAAATGATTTATTAAGAGTGCAGGCTCTTTCAATTGTCAAGGGTTGTAAAAATCTATTGTCAATCTATTGCCCGTCATTTTAGTCAAACTTAATTAGTTTTTTTTATTAGAATAAGACATTTAATAACTTTTGTTTTGATTCACGTTTTCATTATTAAATATGGGCTTAAAAAAACAATGGCTAGAATTATGCATTAGGCCTATAGGCTTTACATTATAGAGAGAATTAACAGGTGAACCGAGACTGCAGTCAGATAATGAAGCAGATAAATGTTGAGCTTTTGATTGTTTTGGCGCGGATCAGAGCGCAATTACGGCCTTCACATGTGCCTAAACTAACCAAGCAAAATAAATGTTAGTTTTCTCAAAAATGATCTGGATGCCCTAAACACAATTTTGAGAGAGTCAGTGTAAAGATAGTAAGTGGTATTCATTTCCAGTGTTCTGGATATTTCTGTAGGTTTAGTGTTTGAATGTCTTCAGACGCAGCAGACTCAGTGAGAGGGGTATGAGGGGTCGTGGTGCTCAGGTTTGGGTGGAGGGGCGTCTGTCTGGCTTTTTAAAGCTCATGCTCTCAGTAATCTCCCTTTAGGCCTGACCTGCATGTCTGCCAGTGTAGTTGTTGTAATGCTCACGTGATTCAGTTCAGATGGGGTGAGTCCTTTGCTAGTTAATCTGGGCATTGGACCAGCGCTGCTCCTCTGGGCTTTTGATTTGGAGATTCAGTCCCTTCAAACATCACAAGAACATTTATGGTATGTTTTTGTTGTGGGCACAATAAATATTTGGCTGAAAGATGCCAAGGTATGACTGTTTTTGC
>CAIGQV010000818.1:25792175-25809883 GCA_903798115.1 Danio jaintianensis | reverse complement strand
TATTTATTTATTTATTTCAATTTTTAATTTTTAATTTTATTTACTGTTTAAAATTCCGTGGGTGTCTTTTTTTTTATTAATCATATTGAAAGAGGATAGTTATAGTAAACCATATAGTAAACCTTAAAACTAATTTGAAATTAAATATACAAATAAAAAAGCAGGTGGCAGAGAAATGATTTCATTCAGTTTAACTTGAAACTAAAATAGCAAACTGCAATTAAAAGTTGTCTTTAAAAACTATAAAATACATAAAAAACTACATGTATACTAAAAAATATATACTAAAAAATACATATAAAACTAATAGTAAGTTGCAAAATTCTGCTAATATAGAAGTATCAAAATTAAAATTTTCAAAATGTAGAAGAAAAATATTAAACAAAACTAATTCAATTATTGATCTTATGAAAATTGAGTAATAATTTTTTTTTTATAATTATTTAAAAAAAATTGTAAAATACACAAAAAATAAATCTAATAAGTTGCACAATTATGCTAATATAAAAGGATCAAAATTAACATTTTGAAAATGTATAAGAAAAATATTAAACAAAACAAATTCAAATATTATTGATCCGATGAAAACTTTGTCAGTAATCAATTTTTTGTCTTTTTTTTAAATGGTCATTTTTAAAAACTATAAAATACATAAAAAAATAAAACAAATAATAAGTTGCAAAATTATGCTAATATAAAAGTATCAAAATAAGCTTTCAAAATGTGTAAGAAAAATATTAAACAACATTTTTCTAAATATTATTGATTCAATTAAAAAATTGTCAGTAAAACTAAAATACATAAAAAATAAAACTAATAATAAGTTGCACAATTATGCTAATATAAAAGGAACAAAAGTAACATTTTAAAAATGTTTAAGAAAATTATGAAACAAAACAAAAACTCAAATATTATTGATCCGATGAAAACTTTCAGTAATCAATTTTTTGTCTTTTTTTTTTTTAAAAATGGTCATTTTTAAAAGCTATAAAATACATTAAAAAAATTTAACAAATAATAAGTTACAAAATTATGCTAATATAAAAGTATCAAAATAAGCTTTCAAAATGTATAAGAAAAATATTAAACAAAAATTAAATATTATTGATCCTATGAAAACATGGTTATTAATCAATTTGTCATTTTTTTAAAAATTTTAAAATGTCTAAAAATGAAACTAATAATAAGTTTAAAAAAAATGATAAAAGTATCAAAATTAATTATAAAAAATATTAAGCAAATAATCTAACAACTTAATGTTAATTATTAATAAAAAAAAAAGGTATAATTAAATATTAGTTATAAATATTGTTATAGCGTTATTGAGCCTATAAAAACATTTAGTAAAAACACTCCATCCAATTTCCAAAAACAGACCCAAATATCCCAGATGGAAAATAATCCAAATTTGAAATGCTTTTGCTGCATGCTAGCATTGCTGGAGTGTGTTCAGTGTTAGTCTGGATGGTGTGCGAGTTTTGGCTGTGTTGGGTAAATATTTCTCCGTGGCTCGAGCGGGGCTGGTGGAGCAGGCGCCAGGCTCTTCTCTGGTTTGTGTTGGCCCTGTGCCCTCAGCCTACGTCCCCGCTCGCTACGATAATGTGAAAATCCCCCTCCGTCCACTGGCACTAGCTCCACAAAGACACTTATCCTCGTCCACTGTTCTTATGTGAGAGTAATCCTGAGCTGTTCATAATAGCGGTCTCTCCTTCCCCTTATCTGCGTCTAGAATGATTGATAGTGTGTGGAAAAAGACCTCACAGAACCACAGAGAAATGATCGCTTCTCTCTGCCACTTCTAGATTATTGCACACATTTGATAACCATTGGAAAATATTGAATTCGAGACACCCAATCCTGTTATTTGAAGCATGCCGACATTCCTCGCATATATTGTAGCTTCGTTGTAAGTTTACAAACTTACAGTAGAGCAGCACTTAACCCTTATATGAATAGACTCTTTTCACAAGACTGTTATAACGAGTTTAACGGTCATCAGCATCTTAAATCATTGAACGTTTTCAATATTTCGATTTTTTTTTTTTTAAACGTATGAACATTTATATGTATTTATGTATGGATTAAATCATCTTTGCATAAAATTACAAAAACAAATTACTGCTTATGCGAGGCGTTTCTAATGCAGAATCTATGGACAGGACAGTAAATTTGACGTTGTTCTCTAGGGGTGTCAAAATGAATTGTTTCTTCTGTGCACCGCGATGCAGATGCGGACAATTTGGTATTGCTTCAGTAATAGATTCTAACCGGTTATTACGTACTGATGTCATTTATCTCATATGCGCTATATTGCGTTAGTTTACTATGGTGAGGGAGGCGAGCGCAACTAATTAAAACGCTACAACTACTTAAAAAGCAGACAACTGTGCACAATTCACTGCTTGTTGGTTTGCTGGACAGTCTTTCACTGACACTGAAGTTACAGCGGAAGCTCCTATTTCACTGCTTTGGAGAAAAATGAAAGCTGTAAACTCCATTTCTGCTTCTCTGTCTCTCTCTCACTGTGGCCTCTTTGACCTGCTGTCGTGAGGTAATGTTTCCTCTCCTCTCGGTTGTTACAGCCATACTTGTGGGTCCAGACATGAGCGTGTCTGCAGAGCGAGTTTTCTCCACCGCGTCTGTCACGGATCAGCTGTGATCGCCGCTGCCTTTTATCAGTGTCACTCAGCGGTGAACGGTGAACAGTACCAGAGCGTTAGAGCCAATCGCAGCTTTCTCTGTTGAGCTCAGGACCAATCATAGCGTTTATGAACTCACTCCATAATGCTCAAAAAGAAAGCGGGATAATATTTACATTAGTTTATTTGCTGTAAATGCTCATGTTGTTCTGTGTATGTACTTGAGTTTTGCTTGATGCATTCAAAAAGAGTGTTTTCTTTGAGCAGGTAAAATTAAAGGTACAGTTCATATATCTGACTGATTGTATTAAAGGACAAAATTGTATTACAAATAATATATAAATATAAATATATTTATAAATTATAAACTTTAATACAAGAATTCTTTTTCTGTGATGTAAAATATAAAATTGTGTATGAAAAGCATTGTCAATGCACCGTGATGCACCGAGATATCGAATTGAACCGAATCGATGGCATGATATTCGTAACCGAACAGAACCTTGAGACCGGTGTAGGTTCACACCTCTATTGATAACACCATTGTTGAGTTTTTCTTTTATTATTTCAGCAAATAGGATTGTAAAAAAATTATTTGTTGTACTCTCCACTGCGCTTTAAGTTAAACTATGTTCTACTATGACTACTGAGAAACTCAGAAAAGGGTCCATTGTAATATTCATTAAGTTTGTACCAGCATTTTAGAATGAAAACGCTCCTTGTCCAGACTTGCGTGTTTACTACGTTGCAGAAAAATGATCTTCGTTCACATTATACAGCCTAAAACCCGTGATACATGACCATTCACGCTCACTGGGCATGTGCATATTTTGCCGTCCATACTTGCAGTATACCGATTGTGTAATGGTCATATGAGAGGTGCTTGACAAATCAGGGAGCATTAGTCCAGAAGACCAATCAGAGAGCGATTATGGATAGTATATATCTACACTGAAATGCAACACCAGCATTTCCATGCAAAAGTTGCATTTTCAAAATGCTTTGTTTTTCTTGAGGTGAAGATTTGGTTGTGCGGACACTAGGGGTTGAGCAAGATTTTGAGCAGCTTTCTTGCCCGCACTGTCATAGCGGTAAAATATGTGTTTGAGCAGGACACTGATATTGAGTCGGCTTATAGCTTTTGTCTTTTGGGTGTTTTGTTATTAAATAACTTGCCATGAATCGATGTTCTATGTACTGACAACGTACAGTATGCATTGCTTTGCTCTGAAATGTCTGTTATTATTACATTCTAAGAAGAACGTGCAGTGATCAATGTGTTGACTGCGTTTATTTAGCACTAAAATTAGCCTATGCTAATGTTGCGTTATTAACGAAATGAAAGCGTTGACAATGCATTTGTTTTGCACTAAAATTAGTCGTTGGTAATGTTGCATTGTTTTTGCAACATACCAACAGCATGTGAATATATTTGTCCTGCAAATAAATTGCTAATTGTGCCATTTTGCTAAATATTTGCATCTTGTGTTTTATTGATGACGTCACCTGTGACTAGTCGACATCGACTTGACTTTAATAACATGAAATATTAGTGAAATATTTCCAAACAGAGTTATTCAATTCATCTGGTGAAATTATATTTATATCGCAATATATATTGCAGTAAAACTAAATATTCCAATATCAGATTTTTCCAATATTGCGCAGCCCTAGCCCCTAGTGGACACCAGGCGTAACCATAACAAAACGTATGTTTTAAAATGAAAACGCACTAGTGTAAACCGCACCTTCGTTCCCCCAAAAATCTCTAGTATAAATCATTCCTAGTCCTGTAGTGTAAACATACCAAAAAGCAGGTAATTCCACCAAGAGTTCTAGGAACTATGAAAAAATTCCTCCTGTGCTACAGCCCCTAAACTGAGACCTGTTCAAATGACAAGCAGTGAGCGCTATGTGTCCCTGCTGATTTGTTCATTTTAGTTTGGAGAACTTTTGAAATGGTGGCACCAGGTGTTGGACTTACAGCCCCAGCGCTTTACAGTTCCCCGTCTGAGCCGTAGACTTAAAGCGGGACTCTTAATGTAGTCAGGTTACTGATACTAGGGGATTTAGACAGTCGGACTTCATACAGACTTGATGGAGCCTACAGGCTGAGGGGGAGGGTTTCTATATATGCGTGTGTGCGTGCGTGTGTGTGTGCGTGCGTGCGTGTGCATGTGTGTGTGTGTGTGTGTGTGTGTGTGTGAATGGCTTTCCCAGGCCGAGTCGCTCGCTTGACTGAGTGAGTTTTAAATGGCGCATTTGTCATCACCTTTGCCCCGAGGAGTGTGACGGGACGCAGAGCTCCCCCTGAAAAACCCCCCGCAGCCCTTCTCACGTAGACGCTTACACACTCCATTCTTCCGTCATTGGCTCATCATTCGACCCCCCTGCGTTACTCCTGTCACTATCTCTCCGTCAGGGAAGGGTCAGTGACAGCAGCTACTGTTTGAGATCCTCCCGACACATTCAACACACACTGAGGCATAAATGAGGCTTTTATTTGCTGTATTTCTGATTCATTTTTAACTTTCGGGGAGTCTGTTTTTGTCCTTGAAGTGCAGTGCAGCGAAGTAAACCCACACATGTATGCACATCCTGTCAGACATGACTGATAAACCACTGGGAAGGTGTGAGGAAACGGGGAGGTTCAGAATCAAGCTGAATTCTGTTTTGCATCTGTTTGTTTGTTTTTCCCTGTGCATTAATTATTTACCCTTCAATAAATGGGTCTTAGTGTTTGGTTTAGTCCAGGGCTAATTAGGGATTGGCTGGAAATGCGCTTACTTCAGGGTTTTTATTTTAGTGCCAAATTCTAATCTTTAATAATTCTGTGCTGGCTGGTTGTTTTCCATTAGCTCTTCAGCTCTCTCGCTTGCTTTAAGCAATTCTCAAACCAAATATTGGGGCAAAAAACTTTCTTTTTTCGGATTTTGTGATTTCAAATGTATTTCAATTGTTCAATGCCTTTTAAGTGCTTTTAAGGGTTTTATTTTTAAAATATGAAGAATTTGTTTTTTTCTTTGCTTGGAATTATTTTAAAATATATATCCTTTCTACTAATTTTCTCCCCCAAAAAACTTTAATTTTTAATTTATTTTTTAATCTATAATGAATTGAGTGGAGTTATGTATGTGTTTATGTAGCACATTTTTACTAAAATAAAGAAATATCAATCTGTTTGAGCTTTAAATCTTGACATTATATACAAATAAATATTTATTTACATATTATAGAAATAATATAGGAATATGTAGTACAATATGCAATTTTATATGCACTTTATAATGTTTATTTATTTATTTATTTAAAACTGGGAAAAGGCCGAGGGCTAGCAGGGCAAGTTAACATTTAAAAATCTGATTTATTTTTGTTGAAATAAGACAATTTATTTATATATTACAAATGTTGATATTTATATATTATATTATGTATTATATAATATATTTATATTAAACTTGTACATATGCATCCTAATGTATTTTACAATACATGATGTATATTGTAAAATGTTCATTTGTATGAAATATAAATACAAATTTAAACTATATAAATGTATACATACACAGAAAAAAAATCCCCCTCTTTCTTTCAGTCCCTGAGCCCCTCTTTTTTACTTCCTGGTTTCATTGAGTGCCTGAATGGGCTTCAGTCTGCTTTTGCGTGTTTAAGACGTGAACAAAACCCCTCCTGCCCCGTGCTGAAGGAGGTGATGGGGGGGGAGGAGTGGCCGGGTCGGAGGAGGTCGTCTGGGGCTCTTTGTGTTGTCTGTCCAGGGGCAAACACTACCTGCACTTGTCAGTGATTGCGAGGTGACCCTTGACCGGAGGGAGTGGCGGCTTGTCAACATTAATTAGCGGCCCATGTCTGGGTATGTTGCACAGAGCCTCGGCCATGACCGTCAGACACACAGACTGAGGGGTAACAGCCCCCCTTTCGGCTCCCAATGACTCTTTTCTCCAATCAAGTCAGAGGTCGTTGTGTAGCTGCGCTCTGCTAATTGTGCTACAATATACCTCCTGCAGCCTTTATTCAGATTTAAGGCAACATACTGCAGGTGAATAAAAAAATATGGTCACTCTTTATGCTAAGCTGCTATTCTCGCTATTAATAAACCATTAACTATGACTTTTGACTGAGTAAACTCCAAATTTGCTGCTTATTAATAGTTATTAAGGTAGTATTTGGGTTTAGGTATTAATTATTAGGTATATAATTATTAATTATTTAGGTTGGATTATGGATGTAGAATACGATCATGCAGAATACTCAAAAATAACTTTTGCTGGTTGTTTACATTACTTTTTGAAAATTAGACAAATCTTAAGGGCTTTTTTGGGGACAACTTAATTGGTTTATGTTCAATCCACTTAAATTTGTAAAAATGATTGAGTTAACTTAATCAATTTGTGTTGGGATAACATGAAGGAATTGTGTGGAACCCAACATTTTTTACAGCGTATTGACTAATAAACAGACAATATTTTAATAATAGGCAGAATATAAGCCACTAGTTAATAGTGAGAGTTGGTGTTACCAAAGTGTTACCAAAAATATAATTAGTAGCCACGTTTTCCCAGCTGATTGATTATATTAAGATTTATTTTTTATTTTTAAGTTTGTATTTTTTATGATTTAATATGCAAAAAACGTGTTGTTTAATTAATTGCCTGCTAATTTGCATGCATTTCTAGTAGAATAATGTGTACTTTGAATAAAATTGTGTTTCATTATTTTTTATTATTTAGAGGTTGTTGTTTTAACACTTTAGAGTCAGGTTATTACAGAGGAAATTTTGCAGTTTGTTTTTTTTGTACACAAAAAGTTATACATTAAGAATTTTAAGCAAGTTTTCAATGCAAATGATTAATGATTTAATTAAATATGAACTAATTTGCACACTGGAGGAAGTCAGGTTCAAAATTCATGTTTTATTTACATTTCTTTGCGGATCATTCAAAAAATATTTGTACATATCCCTCTGTAGCATAAGTTCTGCTTATTTGGAAATTTATGGCTCAATGAACAAGATAGATTTATTTTTTTTAAATGGTCTATCAATTTGATTTCAGTTTTTGTACGTAATTTCAAAGTGTGATAAAAGAAGCCCTTAAAAGATTGTTTTGGGTGGTTTCATTACATTGAAGCTGCTTTTTCCCTTCACGAGAAGCCAAAAGCTCAGAATGGACAGGTGCATAAAAAAAACAGTGTTTTTCCTGTAGTGTCTGCAAAAAAAAAAAAAAAACTGCTTGGCATAAGTCAGAAAAGGTGAAGAAAAACATATGGCGGACATAGAGGATCTGTGATTAGAAAGACGGTGGTCTATGCTGACAGGACGTCAAATGGAGTCAGTGTTTGTTTACGTGTACTCACATATGTTAAGCGCTAACCTTCGCTTCGTCTGGCCACGGGTTACACAGCGCTCCACAAACCCCCTCAATCCATCAGTCTCAGGACTAACCAGAGAGAGAGAGAATTAGCTGTAATGCGAAGTAGGACAGTTGCATGAATCTAATTACCCGTGAAACGAGTAACAGTGGTTTTGCTGTTGACCAGACTGTTGGTCAAACACACCAATGCTTTTTACATGCACAATGCAAACACAAGACGCCACCTCACATGACTCGATCGCTCAGTTACATTAAGGGAGATTGTGAGACAGTGGTGCTAATTTTAGAGGCTTAATGTTTTGTAGACATATTTATATTTAGGTGAAACTAAACAAAAATTTTAACACAAAAATAAAACTAAATTGTTGCTGTTAGAAAAATGCCATCATGGATCTTGTGTGATATGATATTCCTCTGTTTGTAAGAAATATAAATTAGATTTGTGTAAATAAAAAAACACTGAAATGAATGAGAGATTATTAATATAAAAAATAGTGATTTCAAATATATATTTGAAATATAATTATTTGTATATTTTAATAATATTCTTTATTTTTTTATCAATATATACATGTAATATTATATTAATTTAATATTATCATCTAAAATATTCAATCTAAAATCATTTTATTTGTAATACATTTTTTTTCTTCATTTTTTTTCCCATTATCTCTGAATGATGTATGATCTGTCTCGAAAATCTTATTATTTTTACAGATCTTTTAAGTATTTGCAATAACAAATATATTTTTCTGTAAGTCTGATATATACGATAAACTAATAATAACATAAAAGTGTATACAAATAATTAGCAGACTTTTTCCAGCCTTTCATATACCTGAAAACATCACGATTTGACTTAAAGCAGGGGTGCCCAAACTCGGTCCTGGAGGGCCGATGTCCTGCAGATTTCAGTTCCAACCCCAATTAGACACACCTGACCCAGCTAATTAAGCTCTTTCTAATGCTGCGTTCACACCAGACGCGGAAGAAGCGTCAAGTGCAAGTGATTTACATGTTAAGTCAATGCAAAGATGCGATTAGGCACCCTGCGGCGTGATTAGCGCGAATGGCGCGGCGCGGATTGAGCGTTTTGCGCGTTTGACGCGCTTAACGCGCGAATCGCGCAAGTTCAAAAATCTGAACTTCAGCGGACATTCGCGTCGCGTTAACCAATCAGAAGCTTTGATTTGTAAGGGCGTGATTATGACGTAGCGCCTGTTGTTGGTGTCCCGAGGGGAAATCCTCTTTCCGACACCGGACAACAGTTCATCAAACTGGGCTTGGCTCAGTCGGAAGCACCGCTGAAAGCTTCCATCATCCAGGTATAATTTCTGGAGGAGTTTATGAACTCACAGAGCTAGGTGCACCTCAGAATGGATCTAGTGGACTCAGGCATGGCTCCAAACAAATCGACGCTGTTTTTCAGCCTTCCTAAGCACATAAACACAGCTATTCTCTCAATAAAATCCATGTTAGCCATTTAGCAACGAATCTAGTCCAGGCAGGCCCGCCCATGACGCGAATCCGCGTCTACGGTGAAGTGATTTTCATGCGCGAATAGCGCGATTTATACGCGCGTTCCGCGTCTGGTGTGAACGCAGCATGAGTATACTAGAAACTTCCAGGCAGGTGTGTTGAAGGAAGTTGGAGCTAACTATGCATGACACTGGCCCTCCAGGACCGAGTTTGGGCATCCCTGACTTAAGTGGACCGTTCACACAAAAATAAAAATGACTTCATCGTTTAATCTTCCTCATTTATTTAAAAAAAAAAAAAAAAAGTTTTTTTTTCTACTATGGAAGTTGATTGGGTGCCAGAAACTAGCATTTAAAAAAAATATCACATATAGCAAGTTAAAGGTAAGTAAATGATGGCAGAATTGTACAAAAAATATATATATATTTAATTTAATCTCCCTCATTACATTTTTTTTTAATGCTGGAAACTGGCCATAGTATAATTTTTTCTACTATGGAAGTCGATTGGTGCCATCAACTACAATTTTAAAAAAAATCGCATATAGCAAGTGAAAGGTGAGTAAATGATGGCAGAATTGTAATTTTTGCTAAACTATCCCTTTAATTTCTTCACTGTGCAAACAAAATATTGCAGTTTCTGTTTGTTTATTGATATATTTCGATTAATTTCAGCCTGCGATTTACTTTCCTATATTATTCCTACTGCTCTCCACCATACCCACGAGAAAGAAAACAACTGCCCCTTTATATGACATCCTGTCCATTGTAAGAGCCCATTCTCTGTGACCCTGCCAAAACCCAATATGGAGAGGTTAAGACAATAGACTTTATCACCCTGACTCTCCGTCTCTCTCTCACATGGGCATTTATTCACTTACCCTCTTTTCCTGTTGACTACTAAAACCTTTGGCCCAGACTCTTTACAAGCGATATAAGGTGCAGGACTCCGAGGATTGTAGGACCGCGGCTGATGCTAATCTCTTTCCTCCCAGCAGCCACTTCTTGTGCAGACTCAATGAAGACTTGTGTGAATAATGCAGCCTTCCTTCAAGATCCTACTTATGTGTTCAGAAGTGTGTTAAAGTGATTTCAGTTGGGTGAGGGGATGGCAATTTCGTAGTTCTTTTTCTTTTCCGCTTCCTGATCAAGATGGGAAGCTTTTAGTATGAATGCTTGATGCTTTATCTATTGTGTGTTCAAATCAAATCGTTGAGTGCACATCAATGCCATCGCGAAGTTGTATTTAACAGTGGGAAACTTTCTTTGAGACCAACTTTCGAAATGAGGGTTGATGTCAATTAGAGAATCACATATTGGTATTGATCATAAGTAGTGGATAATTTAGCAATTCGTCTAGTAAGACTCTTTTACTCTAAACAAAACCGTGGTTATGATCAATATGTTTCAGCCTTGAATCTTTAACTCCTATGAAAGATTTCCTTTGGTAATTACAACACTCATTTTTATACACTCAATGGAAACTTTATTATTTACACTTGGTTAGTTCCAGGTTGGACCCCTTTTTGCCTTCAGAACTGCAATCATTATTTGTGGCATTGATTCAACGAGATTCTGGAAAGATTGTTCATAGATTTTGGTCCATATGGACTTGTTCAAGCAAAAGGTGCTTGAAGGTGCTCTGTTGCAGCAGTTGTCAATTGTTGTCGCCTGTTTAACACACCTGATTTAGGGGCCATTTATATCACAGCGTTTTCAGTCAACAATTTTTTATCTTGTTATGCATTTTTCCTGTTCATTTACACAACTGAAAACACATAAATCTTTGAAAAGAGATTTTAAAAAACTAAGTTTTGTTGTTGTCCGTGTAAACCATGGAAAACGAGAGTCTTTGAAAATGATGATGTCATGTTTGCAGATTAGGGCTGGGTGATTTAGGGTGTACTCACACTAGTCTATCCGAACACTGTGCCCTGGCACGTTTGACTCCCATATCCCAGTTCGGTGCTCTGTAGCACACCCGGGTCCAGTTTGGTTGGCCGGCCCTGGCCTGTTTGGAAGAGGTGGGCCAGAGCACAGTTCAGTTGAGCTTTAGTACGCTTGTAGTGTGAGTGCAATGTAGGGCTGCACGATTCTGGCTAAAATGAGAATTTTTTCTTAAAATAAAGATCACGGTTTTCTCATGATTCTGTAGATGTAAAATACAAGTTAAAATGAGTAAGTTATTATTATTATTATTATTATTATTATTGTTATTTCTCAAGCATCTAAAAAAAATACAATAATAATATTAGGCCTATGTGTAGATCTACTGTTGGTTAAAATGCTAAATTTTGTATAGACTTGGAATGGTGGACTTGAATAGACTTTCTTAATGCACATAAAGTGATTACATCAGAATACGACTATTTATAATTCTGAAGTTCAGTTATTTAGCTTGAGACATATGCTTGCAATCTGTCATTGACAACATTATTAGACCATTTTTTTTCACTGGTAAAATGAGACATTTGTCATTATCAGATTCCCTCTTGCATTATATTCAACGTTATGTAGGCTAGAGTACTTATATTGACATTGTTAAACATTTATTCTCATGCACAACACTTTGTATTCACTATGAAATAAAAAAAGAAAACATATCCAATGCTTGTCATAATCATAACTCTAAAATGCAATATGATCATTTAAATGATGTGCACACTTTCAGTTTCACTTTCACTGCCGAATGCGGTTTATGCTGAGCAACATATATAAATAATCTGAAGATTTGTGCGTCTGCCGTTATGCTTTTCTCTCTTTAGCTGAATCATAGAGATGCTGGATTAAGATCGTGTAGGGGGTCGAATCGAGATCGCCATCTTTTTTCTATTAATCATGCAGCCCTATTGCAATGCATGTCCAAGAGCGAAACTGAAGACGCAACATCACTTTTAAGGGACTGTTTCTTGTGGATTTATTAACCATTCTTTCATTTCAATGAACGCAAACTGTCAAATTTTATCAAAGATGCAAACCCCTCGCTGCACTTCAGCTGCCACCTTCAGCAAACCTCCTAATACATGCAGCACAATGACTTTTATGAAGATTTATGAGCGTCAAAAGCGGTGGATCTGTTCAGCAAAAGATTCGACTGTGTGTCACTGCATCCCAAACGACTCAAAATAATACAAAACAATGTAACTAAAGCAATCTCCGTTGTACTGAGCCAGAGCACTCCTCTTCCTGTTAAACTGAACAGTTGCATCATCAATGACCTGGGTCGGCGCTAGGGGGTTGCCTCAGCCAACATAGACACAATCACAATCACCCCCTTCACACCCCCTTCATCCATCTTCACTTTCATCCGCAATTAATCACCCAGCCCTAGTGTAGATTAAAGGCAAGCGCAAACAAACACACAACAATGGCAGAGTATGTGGTAGCAAACACATCCACATAAGTGTGGATTTACTTAACATCTTAGACACACGGCAAATTAAACATACACATGGTCACTTCCCTACAGGTACTGTTCACTAACAAGGTGACACCGTCAAATACTGACCTGGCATGTTTAATACAGCAGTTTTTGCCATTCTTGCAAATTAAAAGTGTTAATTCCTTTCTAAAAATGACTGACCCCAGTCTAAGCACGGATATAGCTTCATCATCTAATAAAAGTATGCAAATTGGGATTAATTTGCTCTGTTTGTCTTTTCTTTTCAAATAATGCTACATTTTTACACCGAAACCATTTTGTTGTTCTGCTAGTAGAACAAACACGGTCTCTCGTCTTTTTTGCCTTGTTTTCTCAGTCCTTTATTTGACGCTCATTCCTCTGAACTTCTTCAGTAAAAAGAATATTTTTTTTAGGCCGTTTTGCAGTGCAGGTTAGTTCACTTTTCGTCTTTGGGGTTTTGAATTGGCTCTGAACAGTAACTCGCACTGTTATGGTGGAGAAGGTAGAGCACGCACGCACACACACACACACACACACACAAGCTCAGGTCGATAAAGCGAAGCAGATGCCAAAACGCTAATTGGTACAGCCTGTGAGCTGCCCTCTTTCTCATCTTCCTCTGTAATCTTTTTTTCATCCGCCTCTGTTTGATCTCTGCCTTACAGTAGGAGAATGAAAACAGGGATTTCTATCGGGCTCTTTCCCAAGTCTCCCCGAAACACTTCCATCACAAGACTAAAAACGCTCAGCCCATAGGAATGAGCACGAGACCTTTACCTGCTTCAGGAGATTTACGTTCGCCTCAGATTTGAGTTAGTCATTAAAACATCAAGATTTTAGATCCGAGCATGATACATTCTAGTGTTGCTCGTCTTTATTATACATCTATCTTCTCTTTGAATGTTGTTCTTTTGAATATTTGAAACCGCTACATAGAAAAGCATCACATTTACGCGAGTCAGACAGTAGTTACTCCTTTTTTCGTAGTGTTTTATGTTGGTTTAACATTTACGGTGCTTAAAATGGTGTGCTCTGGACTTTCAACTCATGAAATACCAACTGACTCCTACATTTAGCATGTACACTATAGTTTCCATAGCTCTCTAACAGCATGCATACACTGAACAGGTGTCTTTTAGATGTGTGTTACGCGGAAAAAAAATGTTGGGAAAATATTTGCAGTATGTCTCCCTGTTGTGTTAAATCAACTTTCTGCAAATTCTTTTAGGGATGTTTATGAATTAAAAAATTTGAATAATTAGTTGTCTGGTGTACCCTATCATTCAGGTTATGAAAGCATGAAATATGCCTTGTATGGGCCTTTGTTTTTATATTTAGGGTAAGTTCACCCAAAGATTAAAATTCTGTCATCATTTTCTCACCATCTACTTGTTCAAAACCTGTTTAAGTTTCTTTCTTCTGTTGAACACAAACAAAGTCATTTTAAAGAGTCTTTGAAACCGGTAGCCACTGACTGCGTCCGAAATCGCGTACTTCTATACTATATAGTAAGCTAAAAACAGTATGTGAGCCGAGTAGTATGTCCAAATTCATAGAATTCGCAAAACAGTATGTGAGAAGTACCCAGATGATCTACTACTTTTGGCTAGATTCTTAAGTGCGCATCCGATGCACGCTACGCTATCCCATGATGCACTTCGAGAGGATTCATGAATGGTAGTGAAGTGACGCAACTGACGCAGGTAGGTCACATGATCATGACAAAATGGCGGATGTAGTATGTCCGAGTTCCATTCTTACTGCTCACATTCATACTGTATAGAACGTACTTTTCTAACAGTCGAGTAGTAAATTTAAATTCAAATGCAGTACCTAATGAGTAGTAGGCGATTTCGGACACAGCCGTTGACTTCCATCATATACAGTCAAGGCGAAATTATTCATAGCCCTAGGGTACGAATCATTTCAGGCTTGACTATATATTTTTGTATTCTTATATGCTTGTATATCTTACTATGGATGTCAATGGTTACCGGTTTTCAACATTCTTTAAAGTATCTTCTTTAGTGTGCAATAGGAAAAAAAGATACTTATGACGGTTTGGAACCACTTGAAGGCGAGCAAATGGTGAGTGGATTTTCATTGTTGGGTGAACTATGCTTTTAACTAAAACCTCAGAAGCAAGATAAACATTTTCCTGAATATCAGCACATGAACGTGCTCACAAATGTGATATTTTACAGGTCAACAAACAAGAAAGTAATATTCAGTGAGTTCCATTTTACACTTTACAAACACTAAAGTTTTTTTTTCGCTAATGAAAATAGTTTCAAACAAAGCATAAAATTTTAAAAGTATTAGTTTCTTCAAAAAAGGCAAACTCTTTGATAGTGTGTGTGCGTTTACAACTACAGGGGGAAAACATTATTGAATTACAATAAAAGAAAAAAGATTTAAATTTATAAAAATAATAATAAAGAAACTAATAATTGAGTCTCTTAACAATAAGAGACTCAATTTTCAGTTTCTCTGGATTTTCTATTTATAGTATTAGAGTAAAGCGCAATTCTTTTTGTTCTGTTAGTAGCTAATAAAATTCTTGCAAATTTTTCCAGATTTTAAATAAAGATGTTACATAAATTGACGATGGGTCAAAATAACAAAAAGGTGCCATGTTTCCACACAAGTTTCTATCATTTTTAGGAAATGCCATACAAATGTTTTAACTTCAGAAGAGTTAGGAAATCAGTATTTGATGTGGAATAACCATGATTTTCAATCACAGTAAATGAAGACATTTCTTATTTTGACCAATTGTGACCTCTCCTGGACCACAAAACCTTAAGTTGCATGGGTACATTTGTAGGAATAGCCAAAAATACATTGTAGGAGTCAAAATAGTCAATTTTACTTTTATGCCCAAAATCAGTCGAAATTATGTAAAGATAATGTTCCATGAAGATATTTTGTAAATTTCCTACAATAAATGTATAAAAACTTAATTTATGATTAGTAATATGCATTGCTAAAAACTTAATTTGGACAACTTAAAAGGAGAATTTTTTTTCAATATTTTGATGTTTTTGAACCCTCAGATTGCAATTTTTCAGATATTTGCATCTCGGTCAAATACTGTCGAATACAGTTTGATCATCAATGATCAAAGCTTTATTTTCCACTTTCAGATGAGAGATATAAATCTCAATTTCTAAAAATTGACACTTAAGACTGGTTTTGTGGTCCAGGATAGTGTTGTCAAAAATATCAATATTTCGCCAAGTATCGATACTGGAATATTTAAAATGATACGATCTTGCTTTTGGTTAGTATCGATACCGGCTTTGATCTCTCTCTCAGCATCAGCAGTTGACATTCGCGCTGCATAAGGGGCACTACAGTACACAGCCACATTTCCTCGGTATCCAGTGGCAAGATGGCAAGTGCTGAACCTCTGCTACCAATTTCGGTTGAGAAGGTTTTTGGTTTTTGAACAAACTAACAAATAAACAAGGATGGACACAAACAAGTCAATAAGCAAACACTGCTAAGTAAATGGTGGCTTCCTCACAGTATCGAAAATTCTGTCAAATATTGATATTTTTCTTGGTATTGTGTCAAATTTTAAAATTCCAGTATCGTGACAACATTAGTCCTAGTCCTAAACACTAGTGCTCCCTATTAGTGCTGCACGATATTGGAAAAATCTGACATTTCGATGTTTTGTTTTTCTGCAATATATATTGCAATATGAATACAATTTCACCAGATAACTTAAAAAGCTCTGCTTGGGAAGAATCCAGGTGCAGAAATCAATTAATCAAATGTAAAATAGCACTGCATAGTCTTCATTAAATAAATAATTCAATAAAAAATTTTTTATTAAAGTTTCAAATGGTGCAATTTCTTGTGCCTGAAAGCTTTAAACTCCTTTGATACGCTCAGACAAGCTAATCCCAGGCCTATAAAACACATGTAAATTATCAACTTTTGCTCCATTATGGTAAAAATCTTCATCGACTGTGGCTCCTGATCAACTATAATCCCAATTCAACATTGCAGATCCTGCGATGTGACTATTGCTTATGCACACATTGCAATATCGATGCTAAAACGATATATTGTGCAGCCCTACACCCAATGACAATGTTTTTATTTGAATATTGGAATAAATGTTTTTATATAATGTCAATAAATGTCTTTATAGAATCAAATGAATATTAATATTCTACCCAAACCCATACCTCACAAAAGTAAATCCATATATTTGGTTGTCCTATTTACCAAGCAAAGGCTTCATGACGGTGTTGCATATGTTTACCATGATGTGTTTTTGTATCACGACACCTGACCCCATATTGCTCCAGGCAGTTTCCCTTGTAACGCAAGCATACTGTACATCGCCAGTTTCAATCAGTAACCAAACCACGGCCAGCAGCATCGAGCGTTTGAGTCACCTCCAGATCTCCACCCTCCTCCCTTCAGCTTCTTGTCTGTCGGGTCAGGTAACCTTACCGCACCTCTGGCCCTGATTTAGTTAAACAGCTCAGTCCGAGGTCTCTGTGGCTCTTTTGTGTGCGTGAAAGGGCCTTTAGTGTGTGAATGGGGTTGACTGTGTCTCTCCATCTGTCTATCAGAGACGGCTCTCGTTACTCTCCGGCTTCCTGAAATGATCCATATTTCAAAGTCACGTCGTCCCTGCGTTGATGTGTGAATGCTCAGGTCTTCATTTTCTTTTCCACGAGGCTTTTTATACCTGCCAAGAGGGAAGAAAAGGAGCGCACGGACTTGGAAAGAGCACACTCGCTCTTTGTTACGTGACCCGAAAAACATACAGTCT
>CAIGQV010000818.1:25770073-25784575 GCA_903798115.1 Danio jaintianensis | reverse complement strand
GAATGAAGGAAAGAAGAGAAAAGAAAGAGAAGGAATGAAAGAATGAACAAAAGGATGAAAGAGAAAGAACGAAAGAAAAAAGAAAGAACGAAAAAGAATGAACAAAAGAACGAAAGGATAAAAGAGCGAAAGAGAATGAACAAAGAACATATGAAAGAGAATGAATAAAAGAACATACAAAAGAAAGAATGAATGAAAGAAAAAGAACATAAGAAAGAAAGTCATTAACCAAACCAACCAAAATGTGAGGTGAATTGCTACACCAACTTTGGTTTGAAGCAACTTACATTACCAATCTGAAGAATCAAGCCTGATTGGTGCTAATTTTTTTTTCTGTAAAGCATCATGGGTAATGTAGTTTATCTACTATTATGCATTTTTAATACAAACCAATGTGAACAGATGGCTTTAATAAAACCATAAACTGTTAAATAACCTCAAAGTTCACTCTACGTCTTTAAAATGTTATCAGTTGTTGTTAAATATCAGTTTACTTATGGACAAATGAATGGAGATTTTATTTCTGAAACTCTTTCTTTACTCCTTTCTTTCTTCACTACACTTTCCTCAATTCTTATTTGTTTCTTCATTCATTTCTCCATTGTTCATCCCTACTTTTACATCTTCTTTTTGTTTTCACTTGTTGTTCTTTCATTTTCCTTCTATCTTTCACTTTTTCACCTTCATTCCAATTCTTCCTTTCTTTTTATTTCCTTCCAAACATTTTATTCTTTATTGCCTTTTCTCATTCAGGTCTGTTTCTTCTTTTTTTTCCCTTACTTCCTTCTTACCTATACCCTCCTTTTTTTCTTTTCTGCTTCTTTCTTTCACCTTTTTGCTCTTCCTATCCTCCTTCTCCTCCTTTCTTTCTTTTATTCTTCTTTCCATTGTTAAACTTTTTATTAAATACTACATTTTGCATGCCACAATTTTCTCTCTCTCATTCTTCCATCCATTTACTTTTCATTTTTACTATTACCTTCCTTCCTTCCTTCCATCTTTTTCATTCCTCCCTACCATCATTCCATCATTAATGTTATGCTTTTTTAAACTCTTCCTTAATTTGTTCCCCTTTTATTCTTTAATTACTCAATTGTTCTACTCTTTCTTTCTTTCTTTCTTTCTTTCTTTCTTTCTTTCTTTCTTTCTCTTTGTTTCTCATTGTACTTTCTACTACTATTTCTATTCTCATTCTGTCATTCTTTAACTTATTAATTTGTTGTTTTGAGTTTTTCCCTTCCATTTATTTCTTTCCCTGTTGACATTTACATATCAGTCTCCTACTTTTATTCTGTTCTCCATTTCTTCCTTATTTTTACTTTCTTCGTTTAATTCTTCCTAATCTTCACTCCTTCCTTTCTTTTCGGTTTTCTTTGATTCCTTTCACCTTTCTTGTTCTCTTTCCTCATGTCATCCTTTCTTTTATATCTTTTTCGCTTTTTACCCCCCTCCTTCCTTCCATCCTTCTATTAATTTCTTTCTTCTCTTTTTACTTCTCCTCTTCCTTTAACCCATTAAACATTCATTTCTTTTTACTTTCTTTCCTTGGTGCTTCTAACCAATTATTTCTGCTTTATTTCTTGCGTCTACCTCCAGTACTTTTTCACCTCGTTCTCTCGTTCTCACACATTCTTCTTCTTGTTCTTCCTCCCCATCCAGCTCCACCATTATTCTCTTCTCCATACTCTCCCATTGTTTGTCATCTCCAGCAGATTAATGGCGTCTCAGATGTATATCAGACTGAGGTTTCTGATCTTATCGTAAAAAGCTCCACACAGCCAAACAAAAGGCACGTTTACCTGCGTGTATCGCATGAATACGTGCTCTCACATTCACCTCCAGGCCTATTGAATTCAGACTCGCTGAATAACATCAGATCCTCTCACCAGATTTCACCCTTGACCTGAACTTTAGCCTTTCGTAACACTCCATTATCCTCGACATGGATCAGCCATTCATACACAAATATCTAAATATTATCCCTTAAAGGGGTCATGACATGGATTTTGTTTTGTCATTTTAATGTTTCTTGAGGATTTTTTTTAAACACCAAATATCAAACATATATGCAGAAAAAACATTATATTCTGACCCTCTTTGTGAAAAGGTCTGGTTTTAAATGTTAGGTCTTTTAAAGCTTGACAGTCAATCGCCAGTGTTTTGATTGGCCAACATCATTGCATAGGAAACCGCATCAGTGTCCCCTCGCAACTGCACAATGTTGTACTGTGTTTTGACAACATTATCCATAAAAAAATCATTCACAGATAAAGTGTTATGAAATTAACTTCAATGCAAATAATTCAATGCAGCTCCTATTATATTCTATACATATGACTGCTGTCTTTTAATACAGGGTGTCCGCGGGGTCTTAAAAAGTGTTTAATTCACTGAAATATTGTCTTGTAGGCCTTAAATAATTTTAAACGGCTCTTAATTTTCCAATCAGGCCACCACTCATTCAATCGCTAACAATAAATCTCAATAAAACCTTTATAGGTGCAGTATGTAAGTTTGACACCCAGTGGTTGAACTAGGGATTGCATAAGCAACAGCACGCGATAGAAGGAATATTTTCCATATTAAAAGAAGTTTTTGTCCTAACCAAGACCTGAAATTTACATATTAGAAACGGCTTCTATTTCTCGCAGCTGAATAACAGAAAATTATGACAGTAATTGCCTCAGGTACACCTCATGTGCTTTATTCAGTGTTAAATGCTCATAATGTGAGTATGAATGCCATTTTTCATGACATTTATTGCCGTGCTACTGAAAGCAGTGCAAATAGTTAATCTCAGATCTTGAAAATAAAATAAACTGTTTGAAATTTAACTTTAGAACTGTGACTCAGTGCAAGCCAACAAATATCAGTGATTCAGCATCTACATTTAATATTGTTAAAGAGGTTTAATATGTATTAATTAGATTATAAACCTTACCATTTCCTTGGAGTGAAGTGAGTGCATTATTATGTGCTTCTGAATGGCTGTATTTAAATTTCTGTTGTGTTTCGTCTGGTGCAAACAGCCAAATTGCTTTTCACTGCAAATCCTGTCACGTAGCGTGTTGTTAGGGCACGAGGTTACACTGTTACCTGCTCACCTAATGTTTACATTTTTACATATTTATATCATTTGCTAATTAATAACCTCATGTGGAACTCTGAATCTGCGTCTGATTTCGGAGTCTGTTACTGTCCATCGGAGGTCGCATTTCAGTTTTGGACGCATACTTTGAGAGGCTTCATGACTGAATGAATGAAATATGCTGTTTTCCACCAAGGCAACCCAAAGGTTAAAGGGACCAAAACAAAGACAGCCATTCCAGCACGGAAAGCACATTTTTAAAGCAGAATAACTGACTTCTGCATTGTTTTTGAGATAAACAAGAATATTCACTTGGCATGTTTCTTTCTGCAAACATATTATGGTATTTTTATGCCTTAGAAGACTCAAAAACTTACAATACAGCACCTTTAACAAAAGTGAAATTTATTAACTCTATGTCTGTTTATACAACTAGAGTTTGCTTGTTTTAACACATTATTTAAAATATGTGGCTAAGAAATAACTTTTTTTTGAATTTTTTTTGTAGGGGACCATTACAAATCTTTTACGCTAGCCAAAAAATGCATAGTTTATTCATAATGATATTAAAAAGTTTTAAATCTGACTTGGTAAAACCTAATGAAACCCTGTAATAAAATTATTTTTGCAATCTCTCTGTTAGACTGCTTCGTTTAGAAAAAGAAAAAAGGCTTCATTTGGAATCAAATATTCTGAAAAAAGCATGCAGTCCTCCAAAATTATCCATAACAATTTAAAAAATTCAACCGTCAACACAAGGCTGATTTATATGTGGCGAGTGTGACGTCATTGTGGTGTTGGCAGAAGTTTACTTTGGGACCGAGTGACATCATTTTGCCCAGCTCCGCACCCAAAAAATGCATGACTTCATGCCGAGATTGTGCATGTGCCAAGATCTTTAGGAATCCAAAACAGCTGCCTGACGGTTCCTTTTTTTTTTTTTTTGCAGCTTTGAGGAATATCAATACATGTATTTTGTGCACAGGTTGTCCAAGGCTTTAAAAGTAAATTATTTCTTAGTTTTTTTATAAGGTTTTGCATTAAAGGACTATGATGCAAAATCAACTTTTGGAAGATGTTTGGACAGAACTGTGTGTAGGTATAGTGTGTCCACAGTCATATTGGAGTGAAATAAACACAAGTCTTTTTTTTTTTTTTCATTTCCTGAAGTTAAAATAGGATCCAAATCTTTGCAATTTTGAGGCCCACCGCAAACATTACGTAGGAGTGCTGTTTTCCCCACACACTGAACTGATTGATGCGTGTATTAACATGTAGCAAAAACGGCTACAGTGTCTTCAGACCTCAAAATTCACATGTTCATAAAGGTATAATAAATGATGCGATGGGTATTTTGAGCTGAAACTTTACGGACACATTCTGGAGACACCAAAGACTTCTCTTACATCTTGAAAAAGGAGTAAAATAGGAGCCCTTTAAGCATGCGGTTAGCTTGGTTATATAAAATATAGCCTAAATTACTCAATAAAATAACTGTACTAAAAGACATGTGTCCTCCAAAGTTATCCACAACCTATTTATTTTGTATATAATTACATTTGTTAATTTAGCAACTCCACATGCTGACAACTTCTTCACCACTGTTTCGTCATTATTACTCAGAGTCGCCCCCTGTTGTACAAATAATAGTACAATGGCAAGTGCGTCAAGTATGAAAGTCTCAACAACTCAGTCAGCAGAGACTCACACAAGACAAAATTATAAATCAGGCTGTAGTCCTGGTACTAAGATTCTCCTGGATGAGCAAAAATAAGCTGTTTAATCCATATGCGTCAAACCAAAAGTTCTTTCACTCTTCAGTTTGCCCTGTTTTATTTGATGTGACAATAAAAGTGATTTGATTTGATTTGTTTGTCAGCAGAACATCAGAAACTGAACACACGTCAGTATATGGTTTCCACTGTAGAGAAGCAGTGATTATAACCGTTTTTGCTTTAGTATGATGCTAACATCTGATATGTAGCCTGTGCTCTGGAGGCGGTACATATGCAAATGAATGCAACCCTATGACATCACATGCCACCTCATTGGCAAACAAGCCGTTTTCACATATTGAATAAATAAATGCTTTGTTTATAACAAAGACACTGTTTTAAGCGGTAAAACTTCCAGGATATTTTAAGGAAACAAAAACCACTAATGTGTCAAAAGATCAAGGCAACTTTGATTTCACATGTAACGACACCTTTAATCCTTGTGTGCCATTGGGGATGTTTTTATCAACTCTGGGGTAATTTTGAGCCTTAATTTGACCACAACTTTCTCTGTGTTTCAGCAAATGGAATGATCTTTGGTGACAAATCTTATTTTGACACATATTTTTGGAAAATGCTTTCAAACATTCAACAATATACTCTGGGCGAGTTTACTACCCTTTCGTCATGTTCATGGCTGTTTTTCGTCATTGACTTCCATTATAATGAAATTTTTTTATTGTAAAGTCATGACACCTCATAATCATGCATTCTTGATTGTTGCTGGTTTTCCCTGTTGGGAAGAGGTAAATTTTTTTTTTTTTTTTTTTTTTTTTTTACTGTTGTTCATTAGTTGCAGTGCAAAAAAGCTTAGTGTGAGAGAGACATTTGCACACTTATCTTGAAATGTTTTGCACACACACACACACTATAATCTGCTGTTTTACTCCATAGAACTCCATATAAAAGCCAGACACTCTAAAGGGTTAATGCTGCCAACTGATAATCAACAGAAAAATGACACATTTGACCTCTTCCCAAATAGGAAAACCACCAGCAATCAAGAATGCATGATTATATGCCGTCATGGCTTTGCAATCAAAAAATGTCATTATAATGGAAGTCAATGGGGCAAAAACAGCCACCAGCATAACGAAAGGGTAGTCAATTTGAACAGTACACAAGGGTTAAATCCATAGACGCACAGAGGAATAATAGTTCACACGTGCCGTTTCTCAGACCACGACAGGGTCAGACCTCAAACCCTGGAGGAGTTTTAATGGTATAAGCAGTTGAACGCAAGGCTCTAGCTGAGTGTGGGTGGAGTGTTTGTGTTTAGATGCTCTGTGGACTTTCCTATGTAATGTTGTAGGAGGTAAACACATTCAGGAAGACTGTGTGAATTTGCTGTGGTGTGGGTCAAAGCAGCGCTGTGCATTGAGAGTTTAATGTTATCTTGCTCCCCTTCACTCCGTCTGTTTGTTTTGTCTATTATATTCGTAGGCCTCTGACCTTTGCATTGCTCGGTGTGTAATGTCCTGCTGCCTGACAGCTGGAGCTAGTAATACTTCATCCGTTCCTCACACATGAACAGTGAACGGTATATGTGAGGAGGCTGAGGAGTGGCTGTGTGAGATGATCAAACTCGGCCCCTGTCAGGAATGAAGGCCAGCTGAGGACAAATAATGATAGTTAAAAATGAGTATTTGCTGATAGTTTAGTCAGGACTTGGGACATCTAATATGTTTACATATCATTCATTCATTTATTTTCCTTTGGCTTAGTCCCTTATTTATCAGGGGTCGCCACAGTGGAATGAACTGCCAACTGTCTCAGCATATGTTTTATGCAGCGGATGCCCTTCCAGCTGCAACCCAAAACTGGGAAGCACCCATACATTCTCACATTCACACATACACTGATGCCAATTTAGTTTATTCAGTTCACTTATAGTGCATGTCTTTGGACTGTGGAGGAAACCCACGCCAACACGGGGAGAACATGCAAACTCCACACAGAGTTGCCAACTGGCCCAGCCCAGACTCGAACCAGCAAAGTTCTTTGAGTCGACAGTGCTAACCACTGAGCCACCGTGCCGTTTATTTACATATCTTCTTCTATAAAATTAGATAAGATTTTAAACAGTAACTGTTGATGATTCATAAAATCACATGAAATAAGTCAATATCTATGGGCAATTTGACAGTCATGAAATTAATTCAGTTTCAATTTATTTATTTCCCACCAAGGACATTGTACATTAGTCAACGTTCCCCAAGAACATAAATTGGTGGTCCCCTAGACATTGTAATGATAATAATTATGCATAATAATTAATTAATGTAATAGTGCCGTTACATCTGTAAAATGGTACAGATTGTTCATGGTTCGGTTCGTATCATGGTTTTAGGGTCACAGTTTTGGTTCATTATATGATATGTTCAGTAAAAGGATACTGTAATATTAAAAATAAAAATATATATCTACAAACCAAAGCACTGTTTATATCACAATATAGCAATGATACTACTAAAATAAACAGCTTTTCAGGTTTCTGGTACAGAAATGGAATAATACAAGTAAATATAACACTATACACAAACCTCACTGTATATATTTTAAAAAGTTTAAACATTATTGAGCTATATTTTTATTTTATTCTAAAATGCGGTTTTTAACATGAAAATGCAATGGTATAACCGCAGCCTCATTCTGCAGTCAGCTTATAAACACTTCATTAAACTCTGTACTGATAATGTACGTTTTATTGTAAAGCTTTATATCAGTTTTTATAGTATTGTCATTGAATAATTTATTCAGTAGATATTAACAGGAATGGGACTAATTGTGCACAAGTTAGTTGACTTCTGAATGAGTCTTGAATAGAGCTGCACGATACTGCGAAAATAGGCAATATTGCTGATATTGCGATAGTGATTATTTCTTGCGATTAAATCATTTCCCTAGAGATAAGCTATTTTTAGTAGCTTTTTAAAATTTTATTTATTAAAGGATCATATTAAAATAAACATAATGGATATTTTTCTGATCTAATAAATTAAAATTTTATGTCACATACAGAGTCATGCACAGTATGTGTATGTGATCTTAGAATAATAACAACAATAATAACAATAAGAATAGAAGTTTTGGAGAAATATAAATGCAATAGAAAATAAAAGCAAATCTAAAAAATTTTCAAGACTTTTGATATGGAGTATGTCTGTCTAAAACGAAAACGAATTACAACACTATATAAAGGGTGCAGTTAGGTGCGAGTAAGTAAATACACTGTATGACGCACGTAAGAGAAAACAGACGCGAATCAGCAAACAAACTAGGGCTGGGCGATTAATCGAAATCGACATTCAGAACCTATAATCGATCAAATTTTTCCAGATTGATTATTTAAATTACTTTCCCTATCACGTGTGGAGTCATGTGACCCCGCTCTGTTAAGACTGATTTATACTTCTGCATCAAGCACACGCATATGGTCCGGCACAGAGTTCGTGCAGTCGCATACCCGCACACATCTCAAAAAATGTAACTACACATCGCGACAACACGTAGCGTTGGCTTTGTGATTGGTCGGTTTGATAGCGGTGACGAGCATGGGCGGCGTGGATTAATTTCAGTTGTTCAACGTTGATGTTTAATAAATAATCATAGATAGTACATAGTAGTGTTTCCTTCAATTATTTTAAAATCCAGTAATGCACCCTTCATTCAAAAATCTCTCACTGGTAATATGTGAACATATTTACTGTACAAAACTTGTCAGTGAACTCTGAGGGCAAAAAATAAAATAAAGAAATAAAATAATCGTTCATTAATCGTAATCGATTTAAAATGTTCAATTAATCGAGATTTTGATTTTAGGCCAAATCGCCCAGCCCTAAAACAAACTAGAAAATGAAAGCAAGAAAAGCAAGAAAGTGAAAAGCGCAAGGAAGAGTCTGTATAATAACTACAACTGTGGGTTGCTTACACGTGAGACGTGAGCTGCGACGCTGTGTTTGTGGAAGAGATTTAAAATTAAAGAGCTAGTAATTTGATCTGAGTTTGATAGTCATGATATGGGATTGTAAACCATTATTATAGGACAGAGAACTAGCCAAAGATGAGCTAAAAAGCAGGCTAACAATACTTACAACTGGACTGTTGAAACATGTTAGCTGTGATGCTAACACAATGTGCTCACGGTGGTAGTTAGTATTAGTAGATAGTATGGAGTTAGTATTTAATCGGCGGAGTTTGATCGTGACGACTATTAATTAAATTTTAAATAAAAACTGAAGTTCAAGCAGAGCAGGTAAGTTAAGCTACAGCTACACTCGGCAGGAGAGCAACGGAAACAGCAGATAGGTCTCTATCTGTATGTGGCTGTAGAAAAAAAAAGTACAAAGTATAAAAATAAAAGAGCTATCTGTACAAACAGAAACAGAAGTGTTTCTAACAAAGTGCTGGAGTACACCAGAACTACAACATTTAGAACTAATAAACATTGCTGATCTAAAATAAAAACTGTAAGGGTGCAACTACGAATGAATGAAAACATGGGCAGATATTCTGACTCTTATTGGCTGTTGTTATTTTCTGCTCGTGTCTCTACTACAGTCATTAGTATTTATTTTCAGCTCTAGGTTCACCTAGCATCGAGGTTTTGGTTTTCTAAAAAAAGTCCGAAATGAATATACTGTTATCACAATAACAATATTTTTTTGATATATTTAGCATCCCTAGTCTTGAACCAGATTTTCAAGTTCAAGTCTTCTGCATATTTTGAGCACCGTGAGCAAAAAAAATAAACCTTTGTGTCAAAACTGCCCACAAGTTTCATCTGACATAGTGCAGATGGTGGAGCACTATCTAATCTGGAGCGTCGGTGTAGCCGGATCTCAGATCTCCCCCTTAACACGCACACACATACATACACACTCATACCTCAGTACAGTATAATAAGACCTATGTGCTCGAGTCCATAGAGGAAACAAGCTTTCCTTTATATGACCGGGATGTCATTAATCTTTACGGAGGTTAACAAATGCACTCGCATGGAAGGTGTATTTCATTCACGGACACTAACAATGGGGCCATTGTTGCCGTCTGATATTCTGTATCTTTACATTCCTGCCGTGTACCACATGCTATGAATGAATGTTATGCTTTCAGGACCATATATTTATTCCAGAAGATGATTTGAAATATGCTTAGGTCATAAAAGATATAGGTTAGATTTACGCTCCAGTATCTTTGTTCCTCTCGACGTGCTCTTGTGGCCTGTCCTTTTTCTTTAGTTTTTAAAAGACAAAATTGCAGGATATTTTTTTCACAAAAGCTCTATTTTGTGCGGCGTCTGTGACAAATTGCTGCCGCAGTGCAGGATGGCCTGGTTCGCTATGAGTTATGTCAAGTCAGAGCTGTTTAAGAGTTGTACTTCCCTCAAGACACATTTCTGCTTATCCTCGCCACGGGGATGAAGCCAGATTCAGCCTTGTCAGCTTAACATGCTCATTTTCCTACACGTTTCTTGACTATTTCATTGAAATCCTTTCACCTCGGTACAGAGTTCAGTTCCTTGCTGAAGAAACAACACTTTAATACCTCATTGAAGGGAGTAGTTCTGGTATGCCACAAAAAGAGCTTCACAAAGAAGAAAGTGAATGTAAGAATGTATGTAAAGCCTTGAAGAATTCCCATTTCCACCATTAAGCCAGTAATTATGAAGTTCCAATCAAATGGAAATGTTATGAATCTGCCTGAAAGAGGAGGAATGTCTGTATTGTCTTGATGTACACGCAAAACACACTATTTTGCTCGATGTACACGCATTATTTTTGCTGTTTGTTCAGACCACTTGTTTAAAACGAGCGAGCAAAAACAACACAATTCTTGATTTTTGGGGGGATAATTTAATTGTTTTATTTTCATTCAACTTACATTTGTAAAAACAAATAAGCTATCTTAATTTCTTCATGTTGTCCCAACACAAATCGATGGTGTGGTACCCAGCATTTTTTTACAGTGTATAGTCAGGAGAAGAGTTTGGACTCCTTCATGCAGATCGCATTTTTCCATTCCAATGCGTTAGTTTTCCATTGTTTTTCAATGTAAACATGAACTTGACAGACATGTGTAACTATTATGCTTGCATCTTTTGCACATGAGCGTCATGTTTTTTTTTGGCACTGTCAAGTTAAAAGCACTTCAACTTTAAAACAATGTCATCAATGTCAGTTACAAAACAGTGGACCAATCAGAAGAACTGGGAGGCGGAGCAAGCATTGCAAGCTTTTGTTTACAGGCACTCATTGTCCGGACACCTTTGTCCTTTTTTTTATATATATATATTTTATATTCCTGAATGTCTTGCGTTTTTAGACTCAAAGATTAATTTGATTAATCTTAATTTGACAGTGTATTAATAAAAAAATGATTTATTGGATTTACTGAATTTTTTTAAGGTAAGTGTTCAACTAAATTTATTTGTTTAAATTTAGCCCATATAAATTGTTTGCAACCACTTACCTTAAAAAAAATCTGTAAATCCAATAAATAATTTTTTTTCAGTGTGTGAATGAACCCTTTGAGTAATTTTATAATTAGATTTTCATTTTCCTACACATTTGACAATGTCTTAGAAATCTGTTCCCCTCAGTGCAGAGTTCAGTCTCTTCTTAAAGAAACGCCACCTTCAGACCTCAGTGATTTGTCTTGTTCTTGGTCCTGCGGGTGGAGATTGAGCGACTGTAGGAGTGTTTTATGTGTGTCAGGTCTCCCCTTCGCTCAACCGCCGCTCGATAGTCATCGGTTGCTGTCGCTACGTTCGTTTCTGACTGTAACAAACCCTATTGATGTTTTTGAGGCCTGATTTCCCTCCTGGTCAAATCCAATACCAAAAACGCTCCAGTGAAATGAGTCAAAAATAGCAGCCACAGTCTTACTGACTATCATTCACTCACACTCTTGTAAAATTGTGAACCTGTTTATCTGAAACTGACTTAATTTTCTTTTGCTATTAAGACACTCATTTTTTTGTATTATTCATATTTGTCTGTTTATATATGCGGTATATAGTCAATTTATTAGCCCTTCTGCGCCCTCCTTTTTCAACACATTTGTAAAAAAAAAAATGTTTTAATAACTAATTACTTATTTCTTTGTCATGATGACTGTACATAATATTTTACTAGTTATTTAACTAGGTTATTAGGTTAACTTGTTAAGTCATTGGAATAGCAGTGGTTTGTTCTGTAATCGGGGGAAATAAAATCTAAAAATTAATTATATAATTAAGGCGGCTAATAATGTTGAATACTAAAATTTGTTTTAAAAATGTAAAAACTGCTTTTATACTATAAGAAATTAGACTTTCTCCCAAAAAAATAAATAAAAAATAAATATAAATATATATAGGAAATACAGAGAGAAAAAAAAGTCGCTGCTCCATCAAACAGCACTTGGAAAATATTTGAAAGATTTCAAAGAAGGGCTAATAATTTAACCTTTAGGGCTAATAATTTAACCTTTAACTCTATATACATATGTTAATATACATTTTAATTTATATATTGACTGTATCTGTTTGAATTTATCAAAAAATATCTTTTAAAGTATATTTTCATTGCAGTATTTCTTGCATTACTCCATGTTTCTCCTCAACGTGAAAGTGTAGCTGCACAAATATCCAACCCATCATAAAACGACAACACAATCTCTGCTGGTTTTACATATATCCATCACTCCACCCAGCCAAAATCCACTCCACCACCGGGCTCAGCTAAAAGCTTTTCATCACAAGATGTGTCTGTAATTTTCTATAAAGAGTGCTAGACTTTTCTGCCGATTTTCACCGACAGTGATTAGTGTTTTCCACCAGACCTGGGACAAATGGACACTCAATTTATCATCACTATCAGACCCTTAGCTTGACAGACACACACACACACACACACATATAGATATATATAGATGCGCATGCTCATTTTTCACATTATTTCATTTGGCTGCCATACCTGTATTAACCCAGTGGCTTTATTTGAGCAGTTATTTTATCAGTCGGCTGTTTGCATCTCTCCTACAGCATTTGCATTTATTATGGGCGCCTGCAGCGAAGCCCTTCTCATTTCACACTTTGAAGCTCCTCTGGGGACGAATGGCGGAGAGAAGATCACTTTGACAGGTTGAGATTGTTTCTCCACATCTGCCATCAGCTGTCGTGAGCGTCTCTGTCCCGCCGCGTGGACGGATGCCTCATGAATGAGCACTTTTACATACGTAGATAACTCACTGAAATAAGCCACTGTATAGATTTACATGTAAACCTGCAACACAAAAATGCAAGTTAGCCAAGTTTACAATACTTTATTAATAAGTTGCTTTATTTGGTGGTGGTGATTGTCAGAATTTAATAATATGCATATTAGGGGTGTAACGGTACATAGATGTCGCGGTTCAGTACATACCTCAGTTTTGGGGTCACGGTTTGGTTCGATACGGTACAACAAAAATAACAACAAATCCCCAGTACTTGCCTTTTTTGTTTAATTTGAACAGGCAGAAATGTTTTGTCACAATCAGCTACAGAACTGACGAGCTTCTTGTGATGCAAAAGTACAAAATATTTTGTTTTAAATTTTAAAGATCAAGTTTTTAGACTGTCGAGATGAAACGGTTTCACACAGTGGCGCTCATTAATGTCAGTTACGGAGCAGTGGACCAATCAGAAGAACTTAAAGAAGAGACAAGCGCTGCGAGCTTCTGTATACCAAGTTGACATGACAACGGCAACATGGCGGAACTATTTCTGAGCGCTGCATCTCGTGTTTTCAGACACAAAGTGTTGCTGTGGTCTTTTCTGCCTAAATCCAGTGACTGGACTGGCACATCTGGACTCACTGTATTCATCGTGGGAGAATGTGAATGAAACCGTCACCCCCATACCGTGATGGTTCGGGATGAATACATACACCGTTACATCCCTAATATATAACTATCAATTTTTGTTTTTTAAAGATTTATTTTTGGCCTTTTTGCCTTTATTAGATAGGACAGTAATCAGACAGGAAGCAAAGTGGGAGAGAGAGAGGGGGGTAGAGTCGGGAAATGTCCTCGAGCCAGGATTCGATCTCGGGAAGCCCTGAAGTGCTACCGCACCATATGTCAGCGTGCTAACCACTAGGCTATTGCGCCGACTAACTATCAGAATTTAATGTTATATTGGTTGTCACATTAAATAAGTCATAATAAACTCCACATGAAGTCAAAATTTACTATGTTTATTTTGTTAGCGCACATTGTTAGTGTTTGAGTGAACAATAAATTCATCCAAGTTAATTCATCCAAGTTAAAACTGTTTCGGTAATCTTTAATAAACATCAAACCATTTGCTTTCGCTCTGCAATGGCAGTCCTTTTCTGATAATGACAGTTTGACATGGGTGAAATATACTCAGCCACGCCCCTCCAACTGTTAGTTTGTGGCGAATGAAAGATGAGAGGAGGAGCGTGAAAATAAAACCCCGCCCACTACTCAATATTCAGTTTCAGTTAGAAATAAGTCATCTTACTGATATAAAAGTCTGCAGAAACTTTATATTCACGAGGACTTTAAAAACTGAATGGTTCATATATTGTTCACATTTTGTTCCTGTCACACATCACAAACTTTAATAAGCTGAAAAAGATCAGGTTAAAG
>CAIGQV010000818.1:25755990-25769673 GCA_903798115.1 Danio jaintianensis | reverse complement strand
ATTTAAAGGCATTATAAAGAGAGTGGTATTGGAAGCATGTGATTGTTTTTGTTGAGAGGACTGATGTTGATGAGGACTGAAATGTGGTGTTCGTGTATTTTAAACTTGTTTTACTGTATAGCTGTTACCTTGGCCAGTACTTTAAATCTCATTGAGATTTCCTGGTTAAATAATGGTAATAAAATAAATAAATAAAATATATATTTCAGCTAGTTTTTATTTCTCATTAGCAAATTTAAGAGCCAAAATAAATAATAAATAGCATGTAGACATTTAAAACGCAAACAAACTAATAAAAAAAGAACAATACCACTCTGATTAATTCAGTGATGTTAAAATAGCTAAACTAGTCACACAGATGTTGTCTGATTGTCTTGATGTTGAGGCTTGAGGTTAAATGATTGATGATTGAAAAACAGCTCACACTGTGATTTATATACAGTGTAGCTCATAAAGTGATTTACTGTTTCTGTGTGTGTAGGTTTCAGGGACTGGGTGCCGAAGGAGCTGCAGAGAGTGGGCTGTGTTGAGCTGTTAAACACTGTCCAGAGGAGAGTTCGGCCCAAACTCCACGTCTTTGGAGGAATTCATGAAGGTGAGCGACCACAAGGACAAACCCAATGCCACTGCTGTAAAAACCCCAATAAACCACCAGCCGCCCTGCACTACACTGACTTTACCAGGGTTTTTTTGACAAGACGTCAAGCAGAAGGGTACAGCAGTGGAATAAAATGCATAAGGAGAAAAAAAAAGTAAGCTGGAGATAATGTTATTTATCTCCCTTTAGGAAAATAATAAATATAGCTGATGGATACACAAAATAAATATAATATATAAATGTATACCACTGATATATTTGCCTCACTATATCACTATATTTGTTATTCACTACTACAGTGTGAATCAGTGGGCAGAGCTAACCAGGCAGTGATGCAGAAGTGGGCGTTGATCTTATTCTCTGGAGACGGGGTTTAGTCGCACTAAAGGCTGATTTATACCTCTGCGTCAAGCACACACATATGGTCCAGGGCAGCCTTCGCGCGGTCGCATAGCCCTCGCCGTGGCTGACAAAAAATGTAACTACACGTTGCAACTATGCGTGTAACACAAGCTCTGTGATTGGTCGGCTTGGTAGCTGTGACGAGTGTGGGCGGTGCTGAGTGCCGCGAGCCAAATGGAGCAAGTGTTTACAAGTGTGGAGTCCCATGAAGGAGCTCCATATGTTTTGTGTTTACCTTATGATTAAAGTTGTTGCACGTCCGCCAGTTCCTGCCTCTGAATGAGTGGCAGGTACATAGGTAGCATTCAGAAAAAAAAAAAAACCCGCGAAGAAACACGATACAGAGGAACATAACATAACCTACTGCCAGCTAGCGTTTTGGAAGTGTTATTGCAGAGCAACACAAACAGCATGCAGAAGTATAAATGCATCAAGGCATGCATCGTGGGTCACAGCGATCGCTCGACACAGAAGTATAAACCAGCCCTAATACGTGACAAAGTATCAAATTCCACAACCTGTTGTTCTGGCGAATTGCGTTCAACAAAAAGTTGGTTTTAATGCCTTTTAAGGCCTTGATCACACTGAACACATTTTTTACTTTGAGAAGCACCTTTTTTGAATGATTTACTGATAGCCGCGAGCGTTTGTGTGTTGCTTATGCACCCTGTGCGCCTTGCGTTTTGACTACCTCAAAAAAACTCTGAGCAGTAAAAGCGTGCTACATCAGTTGCGTCTTTTTTATTCTCCATACAAATGTAAGCAGAGGCCGGGTTTCCGTTGAGGTGACAGCAGTGTTTGTGTTGTCAAGACGACTACGGAGACTTTTAAAAAAACGGAGGAGAGACTTGGTCGCTGTTTCGAGTTATCCGGAGCTGTATAACTTCACAAATCTTGAATATCACAATGTTATTAAATATTACAATTATAACAATATCAACAGCAACACTCACGCACAGTACGCAGCTGATTCAGTCATTACCTAGCGACATAGAAATCGCACCGCACTTCTTTTTTTCTTGTCAACAAAAAAAGGCACGTTTTCAGAAAGGAAACGCACATTCGGTGTGTTCATAAGTTTGTCATATGTTGACTCTCTATATGTCTGGTTTCCTGTAGGTTACGGCATCATGACCGACGGGTACACGACATTCATCAACGCCTCTACCTGTACAGTCAGCTTTCAACCCACCAACCCTCCCATCGTGTTTGACCTCCCGAACCCCACCAGCTCTTGAGACGCCTGCGAACGGCACCAAATCCTCATATTCTTTCCTTACATTTTCTAACAACACTTCGAAAAAAAGTAGTTGAATGTTTCTTTTGAAATGGCCATCAAATCTATCGCGAAAAGATTGAGTGGAAGTTTCCGATAACGGACGAGTACTGTCGCGAGTACAAAAGTGGTGAACAATCTAACGAGAAGAGATCTGATTTAATCTGTAAGATATTAAGCTTTGTGAATTTGTAAAATTGTCTCTCTTTTCTGTCAATATTCGAAGTATGTTGCTATGGGATGCCATTGTTCGTTTTTGTATATTCTTTTTGTTTTTCAGGATAATTAAGCTTTCTTTTAGCTGACAGGGATAATGCCTTAAACTAGCTTTAAGTTCCCCCGGCTGGAGCCCCTTCTTTTCTGCTAGCGAAGAGAAAGCGTCATATTTATTGTTTTTATCCAAAACTAAAGGGGATTTCTCTCTCTCTCTCTCTCTCTCTCTCTCTCTTTTTTTTGCATTCAAAGAATACTTTGTTATACAAGCGCAGGGAAGACATGGATGCATTTTAACTCATGTATATTCTGGAGCGCCTCACTCTGCATAGGAATTGGAAAATGTCTTAAAATATGAGTATATCTATATGTATGTGTGTGTGTACGCTGTAAAATCTCTAACTAAACTTGTGTTCGTTTGAAGCCTCTTGAAGAATATCATTTTGCCTGTAAGTGATGACTTTTAACTTGACGAGCTCTTTCTGTTTTCACGAACTGTTCCTCTGAAGCTCATTCAGTGTTGCTTACTTAATAAACGAGTACTCCAGTTGAAGTTCATTTAATGTACAATCTCAAAGGTTGTTTTTTTTTCTTTCTTCTTCTTCAAACCTGCCCAAACCAGGTTTCATTGTCCTTTTGATATCTTGCGTATGGTAGTTTTTTTTGGGTTTTTTGTAATTTTGCACTGTGTAAATGCAGTCTTGCTAGCACAAAAAAAATGTTGCCAATAGTTGTTTAAATTCTGTAAATGCCTCTCTGCTTTTCTTTAAGTTACAGTTTTATTCCTGGAGAAGTTTAGATGCGTTTCCAGTTTTTTTTGTTTTTTTTCTTCTTCTTCTTCTTTCTTCAAGTTTCATTGTGATATATTTAGCTGCCTTTATATGCGAATAAAATTGCAAGATTTTTACTTCTAAAGGGTTGTGATTGGTTCATTTTATCTGGGTTTTTGTTACGAACTAAAATTATTAAAACATAAATATTTTTTTTACTTTAAAGGTGCTGCATGTTAGTTTTTGACTCTTCTAAAGCATAAAAATACCATAATATGTTTGCAGATATTTAAGAAACATGCCAAGTGAACATACATGTTTATCTGAAAAACAATGCTAAAGTCAGATATTCTGCTTTGAACATGTGCTTTCCGTGTCGGAACGAGTATCTTTGTTTTGGTAATTTAACCCGCCCAATGCCAGTTTAGCCAATTATATTTCAGCACCCTGGGTTGCCTTGGTGGAAAACAGCGTATTTTTTTCATTCAGTCAGAAAGGGTCTCAAAGCATGTGCCCATGACCGAAAATGCGACCTCCGGTGGACAGTAACAGCCTCCGAAATGAGACGCAGATTCAGAGTTCCACATGAGATGGTTATTAATTAGCAAATAATATAAATATTACGAACGTAAACATTAGGTGAGCAGGTTACATTGTAACCCTGTGTATTAATAACACGCTACGCGACGACATTTGCAGTGAAAAGCAATTTGGCTGTTTGCACTAGACGAAACACGACAGAAATTTAAATACAGCCATTCAGAAGCACATAATAGTGCACTCACTGCACTCAAAATGGTACGGGTTTATAATCTAATTAATACATATTAAACCTCTTTAACAATGTAGATGCTGAATCACTGATATTTGTTGGCTTGCACTGAGTCACAGTTCTAAAGTTCAGATTCAAACGGTTTATTTTATTTTTAAGATCTGAGGTAAACTATCTGCTGCTGCTTTCAGTAGTATGGCAATAAATGTCATGTAAAATGGCATTCAGACTCACATTATTAGCATTTAACACTGAATAAAGCACATGAGGTGTACCTGAGGTGATCATTGTCATAGTTCTGTTGTTTAGCTGTGAGAAGTAGTGTTGGTTAGAACAAAAACTCCTTTTAATATGGAAAATATTCCTTCTATCGCGTGCTGTTGCTTTTGTTTAGAAAATTATTTAAATCAGCCTTTAGGCTCAATAGTTCAATCTTATTAATTCAATTTAACTTATTCAGAAAGTAAAAACTATATTTAAAAAAATATATTTAAATAAAATAGCAAAAACTACCAATGTAAATAAAATAAAAAATTCAAATCTATTGAAAGTTTCAAAACATAAAATTAAAATGCAAAATAAAATAGTGTTATATCAATGTTTTAATATTTTTCTTTCTAAGTGGGAGGTGTTTGGTCAGAATAAGCACATTATATCAAAACTAGCTAAAGAACCCAGCTATTTACCTATTAATTATTTACTTAAAACAGAAAATAAGGGTAATATTATAGATAATATTTAGATATATTTAAACTAAATGAAGTTAAAAGACTTTTAGTTCTAGTTTTAGTTCTCTTCTGGTTGGTTATGAGCTTCTCTCATTGTAAGTCCTCTTAACGACGATATAATTGAACTGCATTCTTCAACACGCAACCTGGAAAGATCTTTTACCTTCTCCATGCTAAAAAGACCTCCGGTGAATGTACATTTTTACGCTCACTGAAACCTCGATCACATTTATCTCTTTGTAATCCAATTTAAGGTGTGCATGAGCCAACGGTTTACGCTGTGAGATAGAAAAACCGCCAGCGCTCTCTGGCCTTGGAGTCAAAGTGGGATCTCTTTCCGTCAATCTGAATCCCTCCAAGGCCAAAAAAAAAGCAGCAGAGAATATGCACTTTTCCACCCTCCCCCATCTGGCTTACAGCAGTCACATCAAAGGCTCCAAACCAATTAACACTTCCCCCAAACGAGAGCATGAAATACAGCCACGGAGTCGCTCGCTGGCATAATCCACATAATCATATTAGTATAACCCTGTGAGCTGGCAGCCTGGCACTGACACTTCTACCTTCTCAAACCCCAGTTAGAGAGAAACACCTACAGTATCTCCGTTTTTAGAGGACAATGCTAATATAACACTTTTTTTTCTTTTTTACATTTTCATCACAAGGATCGAGCAGTCAAAATTGCTATCAGGTTGCAAACATGTTTTAAGAACAAGAGTAAACTTTGACATTTTGCTATATGTGGTTTCTTAAGTGTGTTGAGAGATATTTTGCATATTCAGTTGCTAAGAGACATTGCAGCCTGATCTCACAAGGAAACATAAGTATTTTACGTTTTGTCAGTTTAGTGGTGAGTTTGTTTGAATTCAGTTGTACAAACATGTATAATGTGGCACCCAACCCCCCCCTCAAAACCGCACTGTCACTAGCTATGTTTCCATCCAAAGATGTGAATTAAATTTATGCGCAAACCTGGAATATCGCTTAAAAGACGTGCGAATAAAGCAGCGTTTCCATCCAATGAGTCAAAGAGAACAAAATCGTCACTTCCTGATTAACTGCCGCCAAATATCAAAAGCACAAAACGTAAATTACTGCGGTAGAAGAAGCTGTGTGAATCTTTTCTTCATTTAATAAAAGCCTAGCGCCTCAGAAGACAATGCCGACACGCAATGAATGGATGGTGGCATTTGAAGGAGTGAGACGCGGAGCACAGATGCTACTGACTGTTCTGGAGGTAATTAATAATATAATAACACTAATACTGAAATGGTTACGGCATTTTAGAATGACCAAAACAACATTTTAGATGTTTTGCAGTGTGGTCAGCCTGCTGGTTTGTCCATTCACACATATTTTTATCACCACATGATCTCTTATAACAAAATCACATGACTTTTTTTTTAATGCGCATACTGGAATTTGTTCGGTGAAAGTGTTTCCATCGTAGTTTATGCGCATCTTTTCTTATCAAATAAAGAGTTTATCCTGCTCAGTTATACGCATACGTTTTTTTATGCAAATTTTCAAAATTGATGAGCATCTAGGTGTTTCCATCAACTGGTTTTTTATGTGCATGTCCAAAATAGGTGGATGGAAACATAGCTACAGGGGGATGACCAAATCGTACTAAATTGTACGAATGAGATTGTACGGATTCATACAAATTAGCCACTAAATCAAAAAGTTACGAATTCCCATGAGATTGTATTGTACATTAAGTATATATTGCTTTAGAATTATTGCTTAAAAAAAAGTAAAACTTGTCAAAATCAAACATAGCACACTCAAAAAAATTATTTTTTGCTGCTTATTCAAACTACTTATTTAAAATGAGCTGAAGCAGCACAATTCTTGAGTTTTTTTGGGGACAACTTAATTGTTTTATGTTAAATCCACTTATATTTGTAAAAACAATTAAGTTAACTTAATCGACTTGTGTTGGGACAACATGAATTAATTTTGTGGAACAGTTTTTTTTTACAGTGTAGCAGGTAACTTGCTTATTGTTAGCCATGCTCAAAAGTCTTGGCAGGCTTCAAATGATACTTAGCATTTTGCCATGTGGTTGCTTAGAATTCTTGCACATTCAGTTGCTCACCTAATTATTAAAAATATTTCTGTAGAATTATTACTGTACAAAAGTAAAAGTCATCAAGCGTCTTCAAGCATTAACTAGATTAAAGTGAAGAAAAGTTGCAAATGTGTTGCCAGTTGGTATTTAGCATTTTGCTATGCAGTTGATAAAGTATTCTGGGACTCGGAGCATATAATTTCAAATGTATTTTAGTATTATTTACAGAATTACAAAAGTAAAACAAACACCTCCAAACATAGCAGAGGCTAACAGTAACACTGTTAGCAGTGCAATCTAAGCAAAACTTGTTACCAAAATGCCAGACTCTTGCAAAGATATTCTGAATGAATTTTAGCATTTTGTTATGCGATTGCTAAAGAGAGAGGCGTTTAGCACATGCGGTTGCTAACACAGCATATATAACACATATTTTGAATAATTATTGATGTATGATAGCCAAAATAATCAACTTTTTTGTCCAGTGGCATGCAAAAATATTGTCTAAAAATATAAATATAATACTTTATAGTTATATTTTATAGATTTTATAGCCATGATGGCCACTCCCGCAATGACAATTGGACAAATATACTCCATCTTATGTTTATTAATCAAGCTCATAGCTTTCAAAGTTGTAGCTTCAACTGAGTTTGAGTAGCTGTACTGGCTGTTAGGAATATCTTAAGATACGTTTTCAAAGTAACTTCTAGACTCTCTAAAAAACATCCAGCTGTTTTCCTCTCGCTCCTGTACTGCCCCTAATGAAGGTGAGAAAATGTCCGTCAATCTAAATTGCGTTGGAAGCATGTGTGAGTGTATTAATTACCTCGTACTGCAGCAGGGGCCGGGCATTAATAGGCGCCTGTGACAGAGACTGCTATTACCCTACGACACCCCGACAGCTTCTATTAATATTGGAAATTTGTCAACTTAGCCTTCGTGCCACAGTGATGGATGACACGCGGCTCTGAAGGCTAATACCCGCCGTCACCAGCACTTCAGCGATTGTGTGTCTGTGTGTGTGTGCGCGAGTACACTGCTACACAGAATATGAGGTAATATTTTGCTGGAAAAGACACGGTCAAAACAGTGTTGGTTGTGTTTAGATGCAAATGTTCGGTGTTTCATTTATGGAGTCAGATCAGTCTCAATAATAATACATTTGCATTCATAAAATTCATAAATGCACAACATAATTCATAAATCCACAACTCCAATTCATAAATCCACAACTCCAATTCATAAATGCACAACACAATTTATAAATTCAGAAGTAAAAATCAAAAATATTTCCCAAATGCGCACACATATGCATCTTACAAAAATACATTTAAAATGTTTACACAATTATGTATATATGAAGTTCTTGGATGACTTTCCTCATGCATTTATGAATTATGTAAGATATATTTATGAACCACTGAATGTGCATTTAAAAATGCTCACACGAGCATAGAGTCCTTTGAATGTGTGTGCGGTATTTTTGAGACCTTCCTGGCAGGACAAGATTCGTACACATCTTTTTTTGGAGGATATTCTGTTTAGCCAATCGCGGTGAGTTTTTAATCCACCAATTAAAACACTCCTTACTGAACAAACTCAAATCTTAACAAATGCTAAAGAAATCATCTTTGAACACTTTGCAAAATACTATCATTTACCAATAGATTTACAGCCCAATAGAAAGGCCTTTGAATGAACGCTACTGCATTATTGTTGGATCGATTTTTACTTTGAGGATACTGTGGTACGTATTTTTTAGTTATCTACAACATATTTTAAAATAATACTCTCAGAATACTTAACCACACAGCAAAATGCTGAAATTCATTCTCATTCTCATACCTGACACAATGTTTGAAGATGTATGATGGGTTTTAAATTGAATACAACAATAATACAAGAGAAAATATTTTTAATTATATGTTAAAATATGCAAAAATACTCTAAAAAAAAAAAAAGGTTTGTGTATACACATACCCCAGCAAATTATGAGTTTAGTTACATTTGTTCTACCAGCAAGTTTTTTTGTTTTTGTTTTTTGACCGGAATTGACACAAGCTTCTCCCAAAAGATAATAAAATGATGTACAAGAGGCATCATTTGTGGAAAAAATATTTATTTACATTTGAACAAAAAGTGAATTATTCATACCCTTCTCAATAATTAATAACAAAGCCTTTATTGGCTATTACAGCAATCAAATGCATATAATTGCTTACTAATCTTTAGCGATGAGATCCAACTCTTTCAGGTTGGAGGATCTCCTTGCCATCACCCTGATCTTTACCAACCTCCACAGATTCTCAATTGGATTTAAGTCAGGACTCTGGCTGGGCCACTGCAAAACGTTAATGTTTTTGTCCTCTTACCATTTCTTCACCACTTTTGCTGTGTGTTTTGGGTCATTGTCGTGCTGAAATGTTTACTGGTGCTCAAGGCCAAGTTTCTCTGCAGACTGCCTGATGTTGTGGTTATATATACTTTTCTGTTCATTAAATTTTAAATGAAAACGTACAAATGTCTCTATAGACAGATTGAGATAAAAAGAGAGAGAGAGTGCGCAATCGATTCTATTCATTAAATTTTCAAGTAAAACATGCACAAAATGTAATGTTTCTTGGACAAAAGATTTGGCATAGAATAAAAGCAATGTTAAATGGAGCTCAGAGTATTATCCTTCCTATAAATTTCTATTAAAAACAATAAAATGAGCTAAAGACCTCAGACACACGTGCAAGTACATTGGATATGTATACTGTAAATGGTGTGTTGCAGTTTCGTGTGAATTTGTGTAATTCTGTATGCGGGTAACCGTGTGTGCGTGCGTGCGTGCGTGCGTGCATGTGTGTGTGTGTGTGTGTGAGTGAGAGAGAGAAAAAACATCCTCCATAAGTCTGGCTCTGCTGCCGGGAGCTCAGTTTGGAGTGTTTACGCTCTCCTAATTAAACCCAGCCCTGCCGTTACTGTAATCTGGATTTCATTTGGCCTCAACTCGACTCACCCATGAAATAATGAAGTAAAATCTGGGGCAAAAAGAAACGTGTTGGGTCCCTTTGTTAGCCATTTCCTTGTTGTCCATGTGGTGCGAATTATCAAAGAAATCCCTGGAATATTATTTTATTGTTTCAATTATGATTAAAAGATTAACCATAGCTGGGCTGGAGAAATGAAAACCACACCAGCCAGTTCATTTTCAAGCACACGTGCTATGCTACGACACATTACATGGCCTAATTACAGCAGGGAAAAAAAATGTCTCTCTGGGGATTTCCTTGACAAATGCATCACTATTTTGAGCGACAGTATATTTCTGCTCTTGATGTGGGAAGATGAACTTTTCACCCTCTTTTCGTCATATTCATCCACCACACATAATAAAATAAATGCCGTTTACTCTGCCTTTGTACTTCAGAAACGCGCGCAATGGCCACCATGACTTTTTTTCTTAATGTTTAACTGCTTTTCATTTTTTTTCCTTGTTTGTTTTTGTTATATATTTTATTTGTATAAACACACTCAAAAATGACGTTCAAACTACTTATTTAAAATGAGCTGAAACAACACAATTCATGATGTTTTTTGTGCGACAACTTAATTGTTTTGTTCAATCAACTTAAATTTGTAAAACAAATTTGTAAGTTAACTTAATTCCTTCATGTTATCCCAACACAAATCAATTGTGTGGAACCCAGCATTTTTTATAGTGTATAACAGTTGTATATTTTTATAGGGTTGTGTTTTAGATAGCATTTCACAAAAGTTCTCAGAAATAATGTCTATAAATATTTAATTAAATAATGTTTAGCATTAGAAGGCTTAGCAGCCTGATTTCATGGTGAAACAACTATTATTTAACATATTGCCAGAAAAGTGGCTGATTTGTACAAATTCATACAATTTAGTTAGTACAAAACTAACTAAACTTAAAAGGAGGTTAAAAGGAGTAGGAACTTAAACCAAACATCATTTGGGGGATGAGCAAACTGTACAAAATATTTACAAATGATATCGTAAAAATTCATATGATTTAGCCACTAAATCAGACAGTTACGAATTGTCGTGAGATTGCCTTGGGCTTAGAGTTGGTTAAGTTCAAATATTTGAAGAAAGAAAGAAACAAAGAAGATTTGGAAGAAACAAAATATTCTATAGAACAAAAACATATTCAAAGATGGAGGTGGTTTACAGATAAATTTACAGATAAAATAGACAGATGGATAGATTTTTATAACATTTTAAGATTTTCTTTGGGTGCGGCTCAATCAGCACTCTTGCTAGTCAGTGCACTGATCAGGTCGCCAGCCATTTTAAGTGCTGTCTCAATCACAAAATTCTTCCGGTGCATTGGAATGTTCACACAATGAAAAGTCCCACAATACACCGTGAAAATAGCAGCAGCATGCCGTTCACATATCGCATCTTTTCCAGTGTGCGCGGCTTGCGTGGGCATATAATTGGTTACTGAGTAGCAATAAATAACACTTTAAAATATAAGGAGTTTTCTTGTGATTTTTCTAAACTAGTAGTGTTTTGAAATTAATTAATGCATAGTAATCGTGATAACCGTGGAACCGTGATTATTCCTCAGACTGTAATCGTACAACCAAAATCTATAATCGTTGCATCCCTAATACGCACTATGCACCCTTAAAGGGGTGGTCCACTACGACATCATATTTTAAACTTTAGTTGATGTGTAATGTAGCTGTGTGAACATAAACAACATCTCTGAGTGTAATATGCTCAAAGTTCAATGCAAAAGGAGACATTGGCTTTTACAGAGTTAGCTTAGCAAAGCCTACAGCGAGCGAATTTGGGGACTACAAAAAAATACATCCGGGCTGATGAGATCACAAACGCTTCAGGTTACATGCATTCACCTCGCGCACACACCATGCGCAGCGAAGGGGCGTGGCCAGAGGCGCTGTAATGTTATAGCAGAGAAAGCTAAAATGCCGTCCAAACGCTGCTATTTCCACAGAGCTTGTTCTGTTTCTGTTTTGGGGCTTCCAAAGGACACAACACAAAGAGAGAAGTGCTTACAGTTTAATTTTAATTATGTTCCAGAGAATTATAGAAACAATAGAGCTTTAGCATTTGACAAAGGAGAACTTCCAGAATCTTTCCCAGTTCAGTGCTGGATTCGGTTAAAACTCCTCCAACAGACGAAGCTGTGGACTGTGAGCCACAACCTGTAAGTATTTTTATTTGTTAAAATTGATCAAGTACAGGCACAGTTTCTAGCGTTAACGAGGACGTAAACAAGGATGTAAACAATGGGAAATGCTGTTTGGCACCGCTAACAATTTAGCTACAAATTCATATTTATCAGTCAAACCACTGTAAATAACCACAATCTTCAGCAGCGCGTGCAGTGTCTCTATACGTGTGTCTCTCTATGTGGCTGCTTTCCGAGCGTTCTACATCTCAAATAACAAACTCGCAAAAGATATTAAAACGTTTTTATATTACTTACACATGCTTACTCCGAATATATGTGAAAGACACTTGTCAGATTTTATTTTAGAGAGCAGGGGAGTGACGTGGAGCTAATCCGCGAATCACAGCACATTATGTTAGCTGACCAATCAGAACCTCTTGAGGGCCGGCCTTTTAGAGGAACTAGGAAATATGACAGTCGTTTTCATGCTAGCTGAGTAGCTGTATATAATCAAAGTAAGATATATGAAAAAATAACGTGATAATAAAATTTTCTACAAGTGAAGCATGAGAACACATTGCTTTTCATCTTATAAACACAACCAAGCCTTAAAAATACACTGTGGACCACCCCTTTAACGGAACTTCAGGAGCACAAAATATGAATCATGTGACCTAAATCATCAAACGTAATGAAAAACAAGAGATGTTATTTAATTATTTTTAACATGAACGTTATGATAGGTTAGGAAAAATCTAGCAGAAATTTATTATTGTTTAATGGTTGAAAAGTTGCTGGTATATGAAACAATCAAATTATTTAGCTATTATGTACTTTTAAAAACTTAGCACAATTCTAAAAAATAGTTCTGATGTTGTTTATAAACTCCAGTTTTGATGATGTACAATGAGAAGTTCTCATGTCAAACACAGGGTGTCTCAATGTGTAGTAAACCAAGTTCATCACTGTCCTTACCAGTGCCCGAATTTGTGTACACGACCTACTGTTGAACGAGCTAGGGGCCTGATTGAGAGAGTCGGGTATGTCTGCAGACTGCAAGATGGGCGTGACGTGAAGGGTCGTAACTTGTAGTAGAGGTGTAACTTGAAGTTATGGAGACCCACATGTCAAAACGATGTTGTCGGCAAAATGGCGCTGTACCCATCAGTTATTAACATCTACACCTACTCCACACCTAAACCCAACCATCACAGTTATTACGTCTACACCTACCCCAACCCTAAACCCAACCATCACAGTTATTAACGTCTACACCTACCCCAACCCTAAACCCAACCATCACAGTTATTAACGTCTATACCTACCACAACCGTAAACCCAACCATCATCGTTATTAACGTCTACACCTTCCCCAACCCTAAAGCCAAGCATCATCGTTATTAACGTCTACACCTTCCCCAACCCTAAACCCAACCATCATTCTTATTAACGTCTACACCTTTCCCAAACCTTAACACAACCATCATCATTATTAACGTCTACACCTTCCCCAACCCTAAACCCTACCATCATCATTATTAACGTCTACATCTACCCCAACCCTTAACCCAACCATCATCGTTATTAACGTCTACACCTTTCCCAAACCTAAACCCAACCATCATCGTTATTAACATCTACACCTTTCCCAAACCTAAACCCAACCATCATCGTTATTAACGT
>CAIGQV010000818.1:25738079-25755980 GCA_903798115.1 Danio jaintianensis | reverse complement strand
TCTACACCTTTCCCAAACCTAAACCCAACCATCATCGTTATTAACGTCTACACCTTCCCCAACCCTAAACCCAACCATCACAGTTATTAACGTCTATACCTACCACAACCGTAAACCCAACCATCATCGTTATTAACATCTACACCTTCCCCAACCCTAAAGCCAAGCATCACAGTTATTAACGTCTACACCTACCCCAACCCTAAACCCAACCATCACAGTTATTAACGTCTATACCTACCACAACCGTAAACCCAACCATCATCGTTATTAACGTTTACACCTTCCCCAACCCTAAACCCAACCATCACAGTTATTAACGTCTACACCTTCCCAAACCCTAAACCCAACCATCATCGTTATTAACGTCTACACCTTTCCCAAACCTAAACCCAAACATCATCGTTATTAACGTCTACACCTTCCCCAACCCTAAACCCAACCATCACAGTTATTAACGTCTACACCTACCACAACCCTAAACCCAACCATCACAGTTATTAACGTCTACACCTTCCCCAAACCTAAACCCAACCATCACAGTTATTAACGTCTACACCTTCCCCAACCCTAAACCCAACCATCACAGTTATTAACGTCTATACCTTCCCCAACCCTAAACCCAACCATCATCATTATTAACGTCTACACCTTCCCCAACCCTAAACCCAACCATCACATTTTTTAACGTACAGCCGCGAGTTGCAAAGGCTTTCATACTTGACGCACTTGCCATTGTACTGTTTTTTGCAACCACAGGGGCGACACCGAGTTGGCTAACTGTAATGACAAAACGGATGAAGAAGTCAGCAAGTGGAGTTGCATGGTGGAGTTGCGAAATAAATGTATATTACAATATATCAAATGAATAGGTTGTAGATAAATTTGGAGAAAACTCATGAAAACATTTGGTGAAAATGTTCTCTGGTAAGTATTTCCGCCATCTTGCCAACAACATCTCGTTGTGACTTCTCACATGGTTCAATGGGATCTCGATAACTGCAAGTTACGCCTCTAACTTACTACAAATTACGCCCCTTCATGTTACACCCCTGTCTTGAGATGCACCCTTTGTGTTTTTTTTAATGAAAGTTATAAAGTATTTTCACATTGAGAAATTCTAGTTTGGTACATCAACGTCTTTTAGTTCCAGACTGGGCTCTGATGATTTGATGAGTCTTCTAGTTGTTTTAAACGGCTCTGTAATCACAAACATCTGATGAAAACCTGTGATGGAGCAACAATAGCTCAATCTGAGCACATTTACGGTCTGATTATGAGCCTGAAGGTTGAAGTGAGATGAAGATGAGGGATAATCAGGAGTTCTGGAACGTGTGTGAATCTAATTTGAATTCATCTTGTCAGTGCGTACAGACTGGAATATAATTGGCACTTATTCAATTGACATAAATTTTCACCCCCCTAAAAAATTTTTAAACAAATGATCTTAATTATGAGCATCTAACAGTACATCTCACTGCCTTGTTGTTATTGAATAGAGCCTTAACTGATGAATTACTGAAAAACTGAACAATATATATATAATTCTCAACAAGTACAGACAGCCAGTAGATAAATATTAGATTGACTTTTAAAATTATTTACATGTGTCAAAATAGTTTCTAAAGATAAAATAAAAAAGTTCCCCTAAAAGACCTTTTTTTAAATCATGAAGACACACAGTAAAATGAAAGTCAGTGTATCAATAGTTTATATACCAAAAAGCTTGTCATGAGTGTTTAAAACAATAATCATTAGATGACATAATAAAATACTAAATTTGAGAATAACAGTCCAGCCCAAAAATTTAAATCTTTATACTTTGCCACTATTCTTCAAAATCATTTGGTAAGCTAGTTTTAATCACATGCAGTGTCATACATTTTTGTATTATCACATTTTCTTTCTTTTTTTTTTCAGACGTGTAAAAGTACAGTTTAGAATAATGTTGTAATTTATTTTAATGAAAATATACTTTTTATTAAGAAACAGCCTTGAAAACAATCACAGATTACTATGCCAACCACTCAGAACTTTCAAGTGGACTTATAGAAACACACTGGCAACCATATATATGGTAACCACAAAAAAAAAAAATGTAAAATGTAAAATTATGCTCTATGATGATGGAACATTAAAATATCTGTGACATTTTTTTTGTGCTTTTTTTTGTTGACAGTATGGCCCAAGCCCAATTCTACCCCTTAGCCCTTCCCCTTACCCCTACCCCTTGTTTTGCGCATTCATTTGAAGGCATATGGGTGTCCCAATTCTCTTTATCTTGTAGGCATAGGGCTAAGGGAAGGGCTAGATAGCCCTTGAAACTGAGATTTTTCAGGACCACACTCGAAACCAAGAGGTACAAATTTTCCCAGAATACACCATCTACAACGGCAGCATGGCTGCACACAGAAGTAAGAAGATGCACAAATTAGTATTTTTTGTCATTATTACGAATTTTTACAACAAACAAGCATATGTTTTAATACATTCATAGTGGTGTTTGTGTTTTATCGTCATGCTTTTTAAAAAAGAACGCTAAATTTCGCTATCTATAATTCAGAATAATATCTCCTGTATAGTAGTCCCACAACCTACTTTCATATCTGTCACTCGAAGACACTCAAATACCCAGTCAGAAAAGTCTAGTGGCAGGGAATGAGCTTTTTGCAATGTCTGGTATAATGTTAATGTTGTTTTCGTGTGTTTAGATGAATATGGCCACGGTGTAAATGCACACTACAGTTATGATCTTATTGCCACATTATATCTTTATGATAACATGATATTGTTGCCTTCAGTGATGCCTGAAGATAAATACAAAAGAAATAATGCAACTGGAATAACTACAGCAGTCGCCATCGTTGATCTCATATTAAGTAAGAGGTCGCGATGACATATGATGACATGTGCAGGTGTTGTAGTGGTGTCCCATTTTTTAGGGGTAAATTTAAAGCCCTTCCCCTTCACACTCCGTTTCAAGGGCCATGGGGTAGGGGTAAAAAAATAGAATTGGGATTGGGCCTATATGGTTTTGGTCTACTAAGTTTTTGTTTTTCTCATCAGTTATGTACATTAGGGTTTCGTTATATGTAATGTTGATATATAATTTTTATTACGTTACTTTAGTGTTGTGTGTTACCATGATGGGGTTTAGCAGCTGTATAAATGAGCACTTTCGAAATTAGTAGTTACTAGTACTAGTAATGATTACTAGTACTTAAACATTGGCGTATGACTATACACTAATGAAATAAAGTAATTTACCATGAAATTTAGAAATTTATTTAATTCCTTTTATATGGTAAAATACTGGCAAACAGATGCTAGTTTTTTTTAGTTTTTTTTTTAACCATACATTTTACAGATGGCGGCACGGTGGCTCAGTGGTTAGCACTGTCGCCTCACAGCAAGAAGGTCACTGGTTCGAGTCCCGGCTGGGCCAGTTGGCGATTCTGTGAGGAGTTTGCATGTTCTCCCCTTGTTGGCGTGGGTTTCCCCCAGTCCAAAGACATACGTTATAAGTGAATTGAATAAACTAAATTGGCTATAGTGTATGAGTGTGTGGGTGTTTCCCAGTACTGTGTTACGGCAGAAAGGGCATCTGCTGCGTAAAACATATACTGGAATAGTTGGCGATTCATTCCGCTGTGGCGACCCCTGATAAATAAGGGACTAAGCCGAAAGAAAATGAATGAATGAAATTTTACAGCTTTTTTTTACAGTGTAAATATTGATTTACAGAAAATAATTGAACAATAGTAATGAAACATTACCAATTAATTTGCATTTAATTTACATTATATGTAAATATAATTTGATGCAGAAACTTGATTTTATATGTACATTAATTTAAACAAAATGTAAGTTTGATATATAAAGTGTTTACCTAAAGGAAGGAAAGAGGGGGGAAACGTTTCTTTTCAGAGATGTTAATGTCTTAGACTGTGTTGGGTGAAATCAATACACACTTAGGTCTCGTTTACACATCCATCTCAAATGTGTCTCCTGTGACCTCCTGTGATTAGATTTTGTCGAGAGAAAGGCCGGTGATTTTGTGACTGTTTACCGTGTCGGTGTTTTCAAGAACAAATAAGTCAAAAAAGACAGAAAGGTCAGTCCCAAAATCATTTTCGCAAGACAGTCAACTAGTGATCATATTGCCAGACCGATATACGAATGCCAGGTGTAAACAGGCCACTTAGGACACAGCCAACGCGATTTAGCAGAAGTTGAAATCATCTCAGGCTCAGTGACACATGTAGCGCTTCCAGAATCTTCTGTTATCTGCAACACTTGTGTGGTATAAATCGTGCCGCTTGCATCTCACAGCAGAACACAAGTGCAAATCAGTTGATTTAATAGCTGCTGCTGATTTGGGAATTAGTGCCTAGCATATGACGACTAAGTGGCGCCACGACATCACATCCTCCGGCTTCCCATCCCCACAGCTGCTGGTGCTGGCACCGTCCACAGAGATAATCGAGATGTCCAGATGAAATATATTCACTGTGGAAAATGCATCACGAGAGCAAAAGGGATGCAGAACTTTTCTATTGAGTTGTTACTTGTGCTGGTTTGCTACATGGTAGTGATATTATAGTTCGAAGTTACATTTTTCAGACATTTTGTTGCATTTTTATAAGCAATTTGTTAAATCTTATAAAAAACACTGAACATATGTTTGCAAGGATGAAAATGCTCTTGAATCAAACATTAACTAAAATTCAAAGGATATCTAGTCAGACAAATAATAGTACGTTCTTTTAATTAATGAATGTGTTTGAAATGTTTTGGTCATAGTGAGTTGGACAGGTCCATTAATTGCGTTTTGATGCTTTTACGCTCTCGTCTGCCTTTGTCTTTTATTTTCTGTTAATGGATGAAGGCCCGTTCGGTTAATTAGCATTAATTCATTTTCAGCATAATTGAGGACACTTACGCAGGCCTTATTTAATTGACTGACCCTCGTTGTAATTACAGTTATCATGAACTTAAAGTGACAGCATATCGGCTGCTTTTCTTTCTTGCTCCTCATCTTTGTCCTCTATCTGGGGCATGTGGGTAATTAATGAAGATGTACTGAATGTAAAAGCCTCACTAGCGCTCTTTTGTAGGTGTTAATATAAAAAAAAGTATTAAACTTGGGCACATCTAGAGTCTGAAAAGCAAAGCTCTGGCAAACACCTGGAACATGATGGCAATCACAAAACAACACTTTGGCAATCACCCAGAACATTTTAGTGGCAACATAACAGCAGCTTGGCAACCACTGCATATCAAGATCCTGGTTATAACTCAGACAACTATCAAGAAACACACAAGTATTCAGAACCACCTAGCAACAACGAGCATCTTTTAGACACACGGTATATCCTAGAAACAGCATTAGAGAATAAAGGCTAAATTATACTTCTGCGTCGAGTGATCGCCATAACCCACAGTGCATGCCTTGCATGTGTGCATTTATACTTCAATTCAATTCAATTCATGTTTATTTATATAGCGCTTTTTACAATGTAGATTGTGTCAAAGGAGCTTAACATAGAAGTTCTAGTAAAGTCCAGATTTCAGAGCTGAAGTTCAGTTTAGTTCAGTTCAGTGTGGTTTAAATTTCACTGCTGAGAGTTCGAACACTGAAGAGCAAATCCATCGATGCGCAGCTCCACAAGTCCCAAACTAAGCAAGCCAGTGGCGAGGAACAAACTTGACCAACTGACGAAGTGAAGGAAAAAAAAAACCTCGAGAGAAACCAGGCTCTCTTGGGCATGACCATTTCTCCTCTGTCCAAACTTCCTGTGTGGAGCTGCAGTCTAGATGCCGGAGGCTGGAGAATGCTGGACGTCCATCGTGGAGAACTGCAGGTGTGAGTAGGTCACCGGGGGGAGATCAGGCTGGCCCACAGGATCAGTGCGGGACTCATCTGTCACTGTGGTTCTTCTGTTAAGTAGTTCTGTTTGTGTTGATCTGCAGTAGCATTTCTGAAATGCTAGCTGGCAGTTGGGATTTTATGTTCGTCTGTGTCAAGTTTCTTCGCGGGGGTTTTGTTTACATGGAAATACCTGTATGCTACCTTAATGTACAAGTAACACAAACTTGCTTATTCAGAGGCAGGAAGCGGCGGACGTGCAACAACTTTAATGATAAAGTAAACACAAAACAAAAGTCTCCATCTGGAGCTCCTTCATGGGACTCGACAATTGTTAAACACTCGCTTCAATGGGTTTGCTTCTCTCCCGCGTCGTCACAACGTGTAGTTAAATTTTTTTGAGAGGTGCGCATCAGCCACAACAATGGGTATGCGACTGTGTGAAGGCTGCACCTCTTAGGGATGGGACACACCAAGCTGCCGCCAAATGAGCACCAGCAAAAACGAACTGTGTTGTCGGCTTGTGTCTGGTCCAGTCTGGACCAAAAAGCTGCAAAACACACCAAATTGGCAGCCAACTGAAACGAGTGTTCGGTCTGCACCTGCTTGAGAGGACGTGTCTTTCTACACCTGGAAGGGGCAGTAATCGGTTTTCTCATTCCACATAGGGAAAATTGTACTTGTAACGTGCACACAAAAACTGTAAACAAAGCAGGTTTACTACCATTAACAGTAATTGTCACTCACCAGGAAGGGATTTGCTTGTGCAAAAGTTCTGATAATCTAATAATCCATATAATTTGTAAATATTTTATTAATGCAGCGAAATTACAACTGGCTTCTGTTTGTTCCGTCTTGGCTCGAATTGTTTGCTTGGTTAAGCCACTTCAAATTTTGTTCCAACGCTCTGATTTGTTGCTGAATACCCATCAGAGTGCTCTTTCTAGCCAACGGACGTTGCCAATTCTACATGCTGAATTGGGCCAGCTTGATCTGAACATGTGCAACACACCAAACTAACTACAAAGAACGATGCTGACTGAAGGCCTGACGCTGCCCAATGGCCGACTGTCGGCTTGGTGTCCCGGCCTTTATAAACATCTTGACAACCCTCAGAACACTTAAGAGTACCTTGCCAACCACCAAGAACTTTCAACTGACCTCATGGAAACAAGTCAAGTCAAGTCAAGTTTACTTATATAGTGCTTTTCACAATGTAGATTGTGTCAAAGCAGCTTAACATAGTTCTAGTAGAGTCCAGATTACAGAGTTGAAGTTCAGTTTAGTTTACTTCAGTGTGGTTTAAATTTCACTGCTGGAAGTTCAAACACTGTAGAGCAAATCCAAGTCCCGATCCAAGCAAGCCAGTGGCGACAGTGGCGAGGAAAAAAAAACTTCACCAATTGACGAAGTGAAGGGGAAAAAACCCTCTAGAGTAACTAGGCTCTGTTAGGCATGACCATTATTCTTCTGGCCAAACTTCCTGTGTGGAGCAGCAGTCTAGGCACCGGAGGCTGAAGAAGCTGGACGTCCATCGTGGAGAAGCTGCAGGTGTGAGTAGGGCACCGGCGGGAGGTCAAGCTGGCCCGCAGGATCTATGCGGGGACTCGTTGTCATGGTGGTCATTCAGGAATCAGTCTCATGCACTCCATTTCTCCATGACGACCACAGCATCAGCTCGGGATACGACCTGGTTCAGGATTATGGATACCTTGGGATCTCTTCACAGGTCTTGGATCGCATCAATGGCGCTGCATAGTCTCCAGGGACCTCGGAATGAGTATCCCCAGGTGGAAACACCCTGGTAACCATCCAACAACTTGGAACACCCTGCCAACCCCTCATAATTTTCATCTGGCCTCTTAGAAACACCTTGGCAACCATGAAAACACTCAGAACACCCTGCAATCAACCTAAAAATTTTAAAGGTGCATTATGCAGGTTTGAGACCCAGTGGTTGAACTAGGTGTTGCATTCCTGGATCAAAACAAATGGAAGGGCAGGTTGCCAGATTGAGAACCAACAGGAGCGAGTTTGATGATCGAGCCTAAAGGCTGATTTAAAACATGTTTTAAATAAAAGCAGCGGCACGCGATAGAAGGAATATTTTCATATTAAAAGTATATGTTTTTGTTCTAACCAATTAGAGTTTTTGTTCTAACCAATTCCTCGAATTGATATATTACAAACAGCTTCTACTCCTTGCAGCTGAATAACAGAAAACTGACAATGATCACCTTAGATACACCACATGTGTTTATTCAGTGTTCATTGCTAACAAGGGAAATTTGAATGCCATTTTACATGACATTTATTGCCACTACTGAAAACAGTGCAGATAGTTCACCTCAGATCTTAAACCAATAAACCATCAAATAAAATAAACCATTTGAAATTGAACTTTAGAACTGTAACTAAGTGCAAACCAACACACATCAGGGATTCAGCATGTACATTTAATAATGTTAAAGAGGTTTAATATGTATTAATTAGATTATAAACCTTACCATTTCTTGAGTGAGTGCATATTCTGTGCTTCTGAATTGCTGTATTTAAATTTCTGTCGTGTTTTGTCTGGTGCAAACAGCCAAATTGCTTATCGCTGCAAATCTCCTCACGTAGCGTGTTGTTACGACATGCGGTTACAATGTAACCTGCTCACCTAATGTTACAATCGTAATATTTATATTATTTGCTAATTAATAACCTCATGTGGAACTCTGAATCTGCGTCTCATTTCGGAGTCTGCTACTGTCCACCGGAGGTCGCATTTCGGTCACAGGCACATGCTTTGAGAGCCTTTCTGAATGAATGAATGAAAGATGCGGTTTTCCACCAAGGCAACCCGGGGTGCTGAAATATAATTGGCTAAAGTAGCATTGTTCGGGTTAAAAGAACCAAAACAAAGACAGCATTCTGGCACGTAACAGACATTTTCAAAGCAGAATAACTGACTTCAGCATTGTTTTTCAGATTAACAAGATTGTTCACTTAGCATGTCTCTTAAATATCTGCAAACATATTATGGTATTTTTATGCTTTAGAAGAGTCAAAAACTAACATACAGCACATTTAACTGGCTTTTCTGAACACCCTGGCAATCATTAGATTGTTCTGGACACCCTGGCAATCACCCAGAACTTTCAGCTGACTTCTTAGAAACACCATGTCAACCCTGGAACCCCTAAGAACACCCACCAAGAATATCCTATATATTCTACATACACAGTGGTGTGAAGTAACAAATTACAAATACTCAAATTATTGTAATTGAGTTGGCTTTCTCAGCAATTGTACTTTACTAAGTAGTTTTAGAAATGCGTACTTTCACTTAAGCACATTTTTAGTGCTGTACCAGTACTTTTACTTCACTATTTTCCTTCAACCTGCAGTCACTACTTTATTTTTTTTGCTAGTTTACGGTGATTGGCTAAAGTAGAATAATCAGTCCTGTCATTCCTCTCTAATCAATTCGGATCACACAGAACAACCTCGAGACACAAAATCGTTACACGCAATGACCGAGAGACCATTTAGGCCGCATGTCACTGATGAGAAGATGACGGATGCCTAATGTTTGATGTCTGAAAAGGCCTTAAACAATAACTAAGAGTACTACAGAATGTTACGTTTTCACACACACTACAGTGCAATACTCATTACTCTTTGAATACTTTTAAAAGGGCTACTTTTTGCTTGTACTTTGAGTAATATTTACAACAGATTACTCTACTTGCAGTACATTGTTGGGTAAGTAATGGTACTTTTGCTTGAGTGTGATTTTTCAGTACTTTCTCCACCACTGTATATATAGCATCCACATAGCAAAAAAATACAACAAAAAATACAATAAAATGTTATATAAAAAATAAGATGGTTGTTTCCTTTGGTTCCGTGCTGTACAAGAAGCGTTGATCTTCTTCTTGATCAGTGGAACATACAGCAAGACATGATTTGAGACCATATCCTCTCTGGTGATCTGAGTGTGTTTGATGATGAAGTATAAACATGTTGGACTTTCAGGTTTGTGTTAACACTGATTGTAAGTTGGGTGTCTGCTGGTAAGGGGAAGGGGGTGATGGGGGATCGCTCCACAGATGGGTATCACGTTTCTTTTGTTCTCGGCCTAATTAAAGCACTGCTAATCAAGGCTGTTGATGAGGGGAAAGAAAGAAAGAGGGGCAAAACAGCAGGAGATGCTTTCTGCCGTTTGTAAGAGCTGCTCATCATGTACACGCGATTAAAGTCATACCAAGAGTCTTTCTCCCTCAGTCTCGCTCTCTTCCCCTATTTCTTTCATCTCAGTGGTAGAAAATGACATTTATATTGAACTACATTTCCTCTATATTAATCTTTCACACTAGAATCATTGCAGGGGATCCAGGAAGTGCTGAGATGAGACTGTTTGATATGCCAGCTGCTCAGTAGTACAGTACAGACGCCATTTAAATGAATGTTACGACTTCAAAACAGGCTTGTAGATGTAATAATAGCATTTTAACAGAAACTAGAGGGTAACGTAGGTTTGAACCCCTCTGGAATGTCACCATAAGTGCATTATTGTACAACCCCAAATCAGAAATAGTTGGGACAATATGGAAAACACAAATAAAAAAGAAAGTAGTGATTTCTACATTTATTTTGATTTGTATTTCCCTGCAGACAATACAACAAACATTATTTGATGTGTTCCTCATGATTTTTTTTTGTTTGTTTTCAAAATAAACACGTAAACCAATTTTGGTTCTTGCAACACATTTAAAAAAAAAAGAAACAATAAAGCATTTACACTTTCTAATGTTGCCATTCCTTTTTCACAACAGACACCAAGTGATGAAATGTTTCAGGTGTTATTTTGTCCCATTCTTCCTGCAAACAAGTCTAAAAGTGGGCAACAGTATGGGGTCTTTATTGTCACATTTTGCGATTCAAAATGCACCTCACATTCTCTATTGGAGACAGGTTGGGACCGCAGGCAGGCCAGTCAAGTACCTGTATCCTCTTCCTCCGCAGCAAGGACTTTGTAATGTGTGCAGAATGGGGTTTTGCATTGTCTTGTTGAAATATGCATGGGTGTCCCTGGAAAAGAAGGCAGCATATTGTGCTCCAAAATCTCTATGTACTTTTCAGCATTAATGATGCCATCACAGAAGTGACAGTCACCTTTGCCAAGGGCACTGACACAACCCAATACCATGACAGACCCTGGCTTTTGGACTTGTTGCTGGTAACAGTCTGGATGATCCTTTTTTTCTTTGGTCTGGAGAACACGGCATCCATTTCTCCAAAATAATACCTGAAATACTGATTCATCTGACCACAGTACACGTTTCCACTGTGTGATGGTCCATCCCAGATGCCTCAGAGCCCAGAGAAGTCGACAGCGCTTCTAGACACTGTTAACATAGGGCTTCCTTTTGGCACAGTACAGTTTTAATTGGCATTTGTGGATGTAACTACATATTGTGGTACTTGACAAAGGTTTGCCAAAGTAGTCCTGAGCCCATGTGGTGATATTGCTTGTAGATGAATGACGGATCTTGATGCAGTGCTGCCTGAGGGATCACCTGTTTCAAATCACATCATTTGACCAATTTACCTGATTACTAGCCCTAAATTGCTCCTGTCACAACTTTTTTATTGATTGTGTTGCAGGTCTGAATGACAGGAAAGGATGTATATTTACAAATGAAATGGAGTTGACCAGACAAAACATCAAATATTTTGTGTTCATATCGTCTGCAATGAAATACAAGTCAAAGCAAATTTGGAAATCACTACTTTTTCTGATTTGGGGTTGTACATGTATGTAAAATCTTTTTTTGGTGGAAATGTGATTCAAAATAATTTCTAGTGATATTTAGTTCTAAGAGATTTTAATCTAAGCCCCAAAATATATATTCTGACACACTGTAAGGAGCTTTTTGGAGTGAAATATGTTTACCATACCAGTTTTCCATTTAGAGACAACAAATTAAATTAAAGTATATTCAACTGATTTAAAACAACAAAACTTTCAGCATTGTTTGCTCAATCACATGCAACATTTTGTGGCTACAGTCCAGTCCTTCAAAGAAATAATAGCCTTTTAGCATGTGAAATGAAGGAGAAACCTGTTTGAAAACAATAATTTTAGCAATTCCGTTCAATGCCACAAAAAAAGACACAGTCAAGTTTTAATGACAACAGGTTCTACCTTGGACACAAAAAGACCACGTGTGAATCTTCCAGAGATTGTTCTACTGGACTCCCCGTAATCCTTTTGCCCACAGCTCCTCATCTTCACTTCTGAACACTGAGTGCATGTGCAGACACTCTGGGTCTGGTGTTTGTCTCTCCCTCCTCCTCTCTTCAGCCCTGCAGCCATCTCTCCGTTCCAGCGGATCACTATAATCAGAGGAAGACAGCCGCATATATCGTCTGATTCCAGAAAGGGAGCGCGAGCAAATACATGTATAAATTTTGAGAGGTGACTGAGAATCAGAAATGCTTGGGCCACAGAAAGGCAGTAAAAAAAAAAAAGAGTTGGCAGGTCTCAAAGCTGTAATCCAGTGTCCACGGAGCTGTGTGACAGATAAAAGATACACTCACACACCAAACTGAGAGGAAAAGCCCACATTGAGGATATGTGCACCTGGCTTGCTTTCATATGAAGATGATATCTATAGAAAACATGTTTTATATGATATTTCAGCGTTTTGGTATTCTAGGGCTATAAGTTGTAACCTGTGGAAGCCTGTTTTAATTAAAAACAAAATAAAAATTCATTGTTTATCTCACATTTTAAAAATGTTCCTGAAATTGTGAGTTTGTATACTTAGAATTGCGTGACATGAACTTGCATTTACTACACTGTAAAAAGTGATTAGTTGACTTTACTTAAAAAAGTGAGTAAATTAAAAAAGCGACAAACTGACTTTACTTAAAACCCATTGTAACTTGAAACTGTTCAGTTGGTTTAACTTAATTTTTATAATTATGCACATAGTTCATTTACTTAATTTTAAGGCAACGGCTTTACTTACTACTTATTTAAATCGAGCTGAAACAACACATTTTTGGGGGGGACAACTTAATTGTTTTATGTTCAATCCACTTAAATTTGTGAAAACTAATAAGTTCACTTAATTTCTTCATGTTGTCCCAACACAAATCGATTATGTGGAACCCAGCTTTTTTTTACAGCGTAGTTAAGAGAGAATTGTGAGACATATACTCTAAAATTGACCTGCAATTTTGACTTCTTCCCTTTGTGAGATAAACTCGCAATTGCGAACTATGAAGTCTAATTCTGAGGTAAAATTATCATTTTTCTTACAATTGAGAGTTTCTAGCTCTCAATTCTGATTTAAAAACACAACTTCTTGTTACAAAAAAACATTTTGAGATATCAACTTGCAATTTTGATTGTAAAAAATATTTTACTTGCATACTTGCAGGTCCTCAAGGTGGCAACAGTGTTTTGAGGGAATTGTTTAACACTGGAAGAAGTAATTGATCCACCAAAGCTCCATCGCAAGCACAACTTGAGCAGGAGATTTCTCGATAGTAAGTTTTTACTTCCTTTCAGTGCATTATGAGATGTTATAGCTGTGTAATTCCTGTATATCAGGATCGAAGAGTAAATCTATGTGCGCTGTAAAAAATGCAGTTGAAGGAATGTTGAAGGAATTACTTCAACACAAATCGATTAAGTTAATTTAATAGTTTTTAAAAATGTAAGTGAATTGAACATAAAACTATTAAGTTCTCCCAAAACAAAATGTATAATTGTGTTGGTTCAACGTATTAAAGAAGTAAGAAAGTAATTTTTTGATTGTGTATCCAGGGTTTGTGGCAAAAAAAAAGTTGTCAAAAGGAACAAAAATATCCAACAAATTCATAATAACGATGCAAAAAAAAAAGCCTCTTTACAAATTTAAACTTTCACAGATCAAGTGAAATGTAAGCTTGAGTTTATAGCATTGCATTTAGATCTGTGTACATTGTGTCAGATTTCTTTTTATTTGTGTTAGCAGTATTGAAATAAAAAAAAGCATATGTTTCTGTCAAGCCAATGAACGCAACGACCAGTCAGATGCATTCAGACTGAGTTCAGAGATTTAAATGGACATTTTTGTCGCATAGACACTTTGTTCCCAGTAAGTTCGGATTGTAGAAAGATTCCTTTCTTGCTATACATAAACATACCACCTTTCCAAACCCAAATGAAGAGAGATTACATAAAGCAGCATATTGTTAATTCTTTCCAATAGATTTTTTTTATGTATGCACGTCCTTTTTTATGCCTTCTTTGTGTCGCCCCAGACCTGACTTCCTTCTTTTTTTCTCTCTCAAAGGCTGCTCTCTACAAGGCTAGGAGTCGCGAGTTTTTTAAAAGAGATTGGAGAAAAGAAAAGCAAGAAAGATAGAAAAGGGGAGAAGAAATGCACTTGTGAAAACCTGAGTGGAGAGTTCGCTTGCTGAGAAGAGGAGAGGTGAGCTCTGAATGGATGAATCTCGGAGAGAGCAAGGTTCTCCTGTTATGGGTTGCCGGCCCCTGTTGTCAGGAGGCAGGTTCTTTTTAATGCATCCTGGTTATTGATTCTTTCCCGCTCTAAATGTAGGGGACATGCCTTTGTATTAAAGTAAGCAGCTGGTCAATGGGCCTAACCAGTAATGGGAATTGACTTTCTGCTAATTACCCAAACGCAGGGCATTAATGCAGCTTCATAATGGAAAAGAAGCACTTTATGCCTGGAGGCGGTGTGTAAAACTTGAAAAATCACTGCTCTTTCTTTTTTTCTCTTTCTCTCTTTCTCTCTTGCCTTTGTTGCTCTGGCTTCTGCTAATGATAAAATATCTATCTGTCTATCTGTCTGTCTGTCTGTATATGTCTATCTCTCTGTATATCTGCCTGTCCGTTCATCCATCCATCCAATATCTATCTATCTATCTATTCATTTTCTTTTTGGCTTAGTCCCTTTAATAATCAGGGGTCGCCACAGCAGAATGAACCGCCAACTTATCCAGCATATGTTTTACGCAGCGGATGCCCTTCCAGCTGCAACCCATCACTGGGGAACACCCATACACTCCAATTCACACACATACAATATGGACAATTTAGCCTACCCAATTCACCTATAGCGCATGTCTTTGGACTTGTGGGGGAAACCGGAGCACCCGGAGGAAACCCACGCCAACACGGGGAGAACATGCAAACTCCACACAGAAATGCCAACTGACCCAGCCGGGGCTCGAACCAGCGACCTTCTTGCTGTAAGGCGACAGCGCTACCCACTGCGCCACCGCGCCGCCCAGAAAGGGTAATGTTGATTAGAATAATGACTGATTAACTGAAGTAAAGTTTGGGCCAACTAAAATAAATACAAGCACACAAAAAAAACTAAATAATAAATAGTTGTAGCTGCTGAATATTTTTATACAGAATACTGAGCCTTCTACTACACTGAATGCATTTCATAATATAAGTTTCTTCATATTCCTTGCTGAAGTATAGCATTAGAATGGCATCAATGAAGATGCATGGAAGTTTAACTAGCTTCTCCTAGATTCTCTATACACATCTATGGCCAGGGGATGAGATGAAAAAATGCAGTGTGAAGATCTTAAATAAAATGTCTGTGATCCTCCAGGAGATTAAGTAGGCATTAGCTGTTATTTATTATTTAAACAGGTGTCTGAATCAAGCGAGTGTGTTCTGCGGTTTAGCGGGCTAACATCCCATAGCCGTTCCATATTAGCATGCATGAAAGCCTGTTAACTTTGGCAAACAGGCTTTACCACATGCAAGTGTGCTTTACTGTAGGCATGTTTTCATTTGGCTGAACGGCTTTAAGTCTGCTGGGAATCAAAGCTTTAGTGAATAACTAAATATATACACTGCTTCTATTGTAAATAACGAGTATACGCACATTTGTAAAAGGTATAAAGAGCAAGGACTTCAAGTCGAATGATTCAACCGGTTATTCCGATCCCACACTGTAAAAACATTCTTGCTGCCTTAAATTTTTTAGTCTAATCAAATTAACTTTTCTAGTCATCTCAACTTACATTAATCAAGCCGACTAAAAATATTAAGTGAAACTTTGTATAACTTAAAAAATTGAGTTGAAACCTGATTAACTTATTAAAACTTATTAACTTATTAAAATATTCTATTCCATCAAGCTACCAAAACAAACCTCTTCATTAGTGATGCATGATATGTCTGTGACCACATTGGTATCGGCTAAGAAATGCTTATTTTTAATGTTATCAGTATTGGATGATAAGAAAAAAAATATCTGTGAAAAAATTCAGGATTTTTTTTTCAGAGTAGAAGAGTTTGTGTAAGAGGAAAGATAGGAATTCGGCAATGTGGGAGTTTTTTTTAGCATGAAAAATAGGACTTCAGAATTGCCACTTGAAAATAAAGAGTTATCTGTTATCGGATTGCCCCAAAATGTTGGTTGCTTTCAAAGAAACTCCAAACAACTATGAAGAATTAACCCAGGAATTCTGCATAGCTTTGCATTATAAACAGAAGATTGAACTGCTTTCATTGAATTAGCACAAGTTAGCATTTTTAATGTTATCGGTATTGGAAACAAAATATCGACAGATACATTTTGGATTTTTTTTCAGTGGCTTCTAAGAGTAAAAGAGTTTATGTAAGCGTAAAGATAAGATATCTGCAGTGTGGGAGGTTTTTAGCATGAAAAATAGGACTTCAGAACTGCAGCTTGAAAATAATTTTTGGTGTAAAAGTAAAAGAAAGTTCTTGATGTTTTATTGCAATTATATAAACAAAACGTTTTGAAATAGAATCACTTATTAATTGTATTTGCATTTTGTTTATGTAATCTGTCTCAGAACAAAAAAGAATTATCGGTATCGACCAAAATTTTAAGATATCGGTTTCACGGATACTCCAAACACCCATGAAGAAGAAACCAGGAATTCTGTGGTAAAGTCTAGAAAGGATACAGCTGCGAATACGCACATCAATATAGCATCATTTTTGTAACACTGTATAACAATAATTAATATTTTAAAGTACTGTGACAGGTTTAGGGTTGGGGTAGGGGTAGACGTTAAAAAATACAATTTATTGGGTAATTGAATAAATAACATAAATAATACCCAGTACAACTCCTGTTTTTATATTACTGTGACGGTTGGGTTTAGGGTTGGTATAAGGGTAGATGTTAATAAAATACAATTAATGGGAAATTTAATAAATAATATAAATAATTCTCGTCAACTTCCGGCCGCAACCATATCTGATCTAGCAGCAGCCAAATTCTGCATATAGTGTTGCATTATAAACAGAAGATTTAACTGCTTTCATTGAGTAATAATCACACGATTATGGAATCGTCTCATAGAAATAACTATTTCAAACACTCGACTGAAGTTACAAAGTAACTTCATGTGCAGTATTCACTACACAGTTCCGTAGATCAATAAAAAGCAATGCAATCATTACAATAGAATGATTATCTTAATGTCATTATGTCAGATTAAATCAATTTTGATTTTCGATAAAATTCGCATCAAAGTTGACTGATAAGTAGGCCCACACTGAAACTGCGCACGCAGAAATGATTTTTAGCCCATCATTGAGTCTATTTATTTACTTGTTTAAATGTGTGTACATTTATATTTATTCCCTTTTTAAATTAATTTCAGTAATATTATTGACTAATATGAAAATGTTCATATGATTTAATAGTTTTTAAAGTAATATTTTCTGTCTTTTAGTAGATATATTATATGAGAGACTTGCTTTGTTTACTAAATAAGTGGATCTAATTGGATTTGCACTGTAAACATTAAATAAATGGGGTGGCGTGGTGGTGCAGTGGGTAGCGCTGTCGCCTCACAGCAAGAAGGTCGCTGGTTCGAGCCTCGGCTAGGTCAGTTGGCATTTCTGTGTGGAGTTTGCATGTTCTCCCCGTGTTCGTGTGGGTTTCTTCCGGGTGCTCCGGTTTTCCCGTGGGTAGAAAGACATGCGATATAGGTGTATTGGGTAGGCTAAATTGTCA
>CAIGQV010000818.1:25721042-25738069 GCA_903798115.1 Danio jaintianensis | reverse complement strand
GATGGGTTGCAGCTGGAAGGGCATCCGCTGCGTAAAACATATGCTGGATAAGTTGGCGGTTCATTCCGCTGTGGCGACCCCGGATTAATAAAGGGACTAAGCCGAAAAGAAAATGAATGAATGAATGAATGATTTCTTTTATGTTTGCCATGATGACTGTACATAATATTTTTACTAGAAAATTTTCAAGATACTAGTATCCAGATTAAATGCTTAATTAGGTTAATTAGGTTAACTAGGCAAGTTAGGATAATTAGTCAAGTCATAACAGTGGTTTGTTCTGTAGAAAATTGTTTAATCCAAAATAAATATCACCTATGGTAATATATATAATACATGCTTTGCTTTGAAATTTCAAAAACTGTTAATGTGACATTTCACCCAAATATCAAAGTTTCTTTTTTTCCATCTTAGCTAACATCTCTCACACCAAGAGGTCTTATAGCACACTATTTGCATGACTGCCTGAGGTTTCCGTTCCCCCATAAAGATAAATATTGGCAGAAATGTCATTCCAGTGTTCCCGTAGACTTTTCCCCCCTCTCTTTTTGCTTTAATCTGATCCCTTCCACAAAGATTTATCATGTTGACTCGACCATAAATGAGGCTTAACTGCTTTTATAGTGAAATGGCGACCAAATGCTCAAACAAATGTGGACAATTCAGTACATAGACCGAAGAGAAGGAATAACATAGCACGCTTAGCATGTTCGGGCATCTATATTCCTTGACACTGACAGTCAGAGATTGCAGCAGATGAATGGACGACCCAAAGTATGCACGCAAATGCCTTTCTGTGTTTTGTCTGCCTTATTCAGATGCAAATTTCCTTCCTTTCTCTTGGGGTGTGGAGGAGGGTGGGGGCTGGACTGAAAAATCTAGCCCAAATTGAAATGTCAATAGTAATTTTTGGCATACTGGAACCTTTAAGAGTCAAGGGCTCCTTCTCTATGAAGAGATGCAGACAGCGGTCGTCCTCTGGGGGTTGATGTCTTCTTGACGGACATGCTAAAATACCAGGGAATACTACCTTCTTTAATGGATTGATGAATGAGCTTTACTGCCCTTCTCTCCACCAGCATGTCTGGATATAGCCGCGAATGCTGATGGTATACATTCATCCATTTAGCATTCAACTGGAGATGGTTCTTATTAGTGCTCAGGGTTTAGGATGCAAACAAATGCTTAACTTGAAGAATCCCAGTTTGGGATACAGAGAATGGGAATCTGTCACAAGTCTCCAGTCTTCTTCACTAAAGCTGATGTAACTGCTAAAACAGTAAAAATAATATAGCTTGATCTCAAACTGATTATTTTCATTCATTATTATACACTACCTGACATGTCTTGTCACCTATACAAGTTTTAGGAACAACAAATAATAACTTGACTTCTAGTTGATCATTTGGTATCAGAAGTGGTTTATATGAAAGGCAAAGGCCTCTAGATTACACTTATTTTACCAAAATAAAATATGATCATGTCTTGATTTTTAATTATTTAATTTAAAGTCTTGTCCCTTAACAGAAATAAAGTACAGTATAGAATATAAAGTCATGGTGCTGTGGAATAAGAATTAATATTGTGACTATGAATACTAATTAATATTAGTATTATGACTCCCATGAGCTTGGAGGACTGCATCCATACATCTCTGCAATGACTCAAATAACTTATTAATAAAGTCATCTGGAATGGCAAAGAAAGCGTTCTTGCAGGACTCCCAGAGTTCATCAAGATTCTTTGGATTCATCTTTAATGCCTCCTCCTTCATCTTACCCCAGACACGCTTAATAATGTTCATGTCTGGTGACTGGGCTGGCCAATCCTGGAGCACCTTCTTTGCTTGCAGGAACTTTAATGTGGAGGCTGACGTATGAGAAGGAGCGCTATCCTGCTGAAGAATTTGCCCTCTCCTGTGGTTTGTAATGTAATGCTCAAATGTCTTGATACCTCAGGCTGTTGATGTTGCCATCCACTCTGCGGATCTCTTGCATGTCCTCATACTGAATGTAACCCCAAACTATTTTTCCTTCACCAAACCTGACTGATTTCTGTGAGAATCTTGGGTCCATGCGGGTTCCAGTAGGTCTTTTGCAGTATTTGTGATAATTGGGATGCAGTTCAATGGATGATTCATCGGAAAAATCTACCTTCTGCCACTTTTCCAAATGATCAACTAGAAATCAAGTTATTATTTGTTGCTCTTACAACTGAAATCGATGACAAGACTTTTGTCAGGTAGTGTATATTGGCCAATGCTAAAACTACTCAATGTTAAAGGAGCACTCCACTTTAAAAAAAAAAAAAAAATGCTCATTTTACAAATCCCCTACAGTTTTACCAATTTTGAATCCATTCAGATGATCTCCTGGTCTGGAGGGAGCACTTTTAGCTTAGCTTAGCATAAATCATTTAATTGAATTAGACCATTAGCATTGCACTCAAATTCAAAGAAGTTTTTCTTATATATAACTATCTTATATATTATATCTTATATATTTCTTATTATATTATTTTCCTATTTCAAGCTTGACACTTCTGCAGTTACACTGTGTATTAAGACCGACAGGAAATGAAAAGTTGCTATTTCTGAGATTGATTTGGCTAGGAACTATACTCTCATTCCGGCGTAATAATCAATTGACTTTGCTGCTGTACCATGACTGCAACAGACGCAATGATATTATGTAGCAAGTCAAGTCAAGCTTTAAATTATTAGGAAATTATTGAAACTCTGTTTTGAAATTTTAAGGGAGATTCTAACGGTCTAATCCGATTTAATGATTTATGCTAAGCTAAGCTAAAAGTGTTCCCTCAAGACCCAGAGATCAGCTAAATGGATTCAAAAATGGTAAAACTCAACTGTTAAACTCTAGGTCACTTGCAAAATGAGACTATTTTCTTCAAGGCATTTATTATACATCTTTTGTAGTGTAAGGGATTGCAGTTTAATTACATCATATTCAAAATATAATTTCAAGTACAAAAATAATAGTGCTGTTAAATAAATGTTAGAGACAAGTGCTTTCACCTCCTTGAAAACATACAAAACTATATTTTTTCTATCATGTACCTCCTTACACTATGATCCTTCTTGAACAGTTTTTCTGTTTCTTAGTTCAATATTAATCAGTGTTATTTAATAAAATACTCTTTATCTAGCAAGTCACATGTTGTAGTAAATCATGCTAATTTCCTATAAATAGATTTAGTGAATAAAGTTTGATAGTATAGTTTAGATAGTATATCGAAGTGTTCCCACTGCTCAGGGTGTGTGTTTACAGTGTGTGTGTGTGTGCACTTAGATGGGTTAAATGCAGAGCACAAATATTGAATATCACCATACTTGGCCACATTTCACTTCACACTTGACTTTTACTAGACACTTTACCTTAAAGCAGTTTGATTGAGCACAAAAGCAGCTTCTTGACCTTGTTCGATGCACATGTTGGACTGGATCCAACAGGATGTGTCACGTGATTTGTGTGATAGGCTACTTTTTAGTCCTATAATATAATATAATATAATATAATATAATATAATATAATATAATATAATATAATATAATATAGGGCGACGCGGTGGCGCAGTGGGTAGCACGTTCGCCTCACAGCAAGAAGGTCGCTGGTTCGAGCCTCGGCTGGGTCAGTTGGCATTTCTGTGTGGAGTTTGCATGTTCTCCCCGTGTTCGCGTGGGTTTTCTCCGGGTGCTCCGGTTTCCCCCACAAGTCCAAAGACATGTGGTATAGGTGAATTGGGTAAGCTAAAATTGTCCGTAGTGTATGTGTGTGAATGAGTGTGTATGAATGTTTCCCAGTGATGGGTTGCAGCTGGAAGGGCATCTGCTGCGTGAAACATATGCTGGATAAGTTGGCGGTTCATCCCGCTGTGGCGACCCCAGATGAATAAAGGGACTGAGCCGAAAAGAAAATGAATGAATGAATGAATGATAATATAATATAATATAATATAATATAATATAAGTAAAGTTATTTCTTGTGAGAATAAAATGACATCTCAAAGTATTTAAATACAATTTAAATCTGATTTACTTTCCAGCAAGATACAAATGACAAAATACACATTTAATTAAAAACATATTTCAAATTCATTTAATAAAACGCCCATCAATCCAACAATGCATTGTGTTTTGATGTCGATCATCCTGCAGCAAAAGTTCTAAAGACATTAAAAATGTAAATATGCTTTAAATATGTAAATATGATGGAAAAATGTGCTACTTATTAGTCCTATATAATAAAAGTTATTTCATGTGAGAATAAATTGACATCTCAAAGTATTTACATACAATTTACATCTGATTTACTTTCCAGCAGGATACAATATTACAAAATACGCATTTAATTAGAAACATAATTCAAATTTAGTTAAAAAACTGCCCATCAATCTGATGTCGATCATCCTGCAGCAAAAGTTCTAAAGGCATGAAAGATGCTTTAAATATGTAAATATTACATAATATGTAAATATGCATTAAATATGTAAATATGACAGAAAAATTTTATTGGCTACTTATTAGTCCTATATAATAAGTTATTTCTTGTGAGAATAAAGTAACATCTCAAAGCATTTAAATACAATTTACATTTGATTTATTTTCCAGCAAGATACAAATTATAAAACACGCATTTAATTAAATATAAATGTAGTTAAAAAACTGCCCATCAATCCAACAATGCATTGTGTTCTGGTGTCAATCATCCTGCAGCAAACGTTCTAATGGCATGAAAGATGCTTTAAATATATAAATATTACGTAATATGTAAATATGTAAATATGATAGGCTATTTATTAGTCCTATATAATAATAGCAGCCCGGGCTCATTCTGAAAATGTACCGCTATATACATATCTGGAGAGCGCCAAATACGTCCCAGGAGCTACGTTTTTTGGCAGTTTTTGTATTCATGAATCCACCAGAGGCCACTGTGTATGCTTTTTGAGATCTCAAATTTCTCTTCCGAGTGCCATTCGCGCCTGCTGTTCTCACGTAAATCCACCAGAGGCCGCTGTGTACGCTTTTTGAGATCTCAAATTTCTCTCGCAAGTGCCATTCGCGCCTGCTGTTCTCGCGTAAATCCACCAGAGGCCGCTGTTGACTGACTGACTGACCGATCGACTGACCCACCCTCCTCCTTCCCTAAACCCAACCGATAGTGTTTTAAGAAGCACCGATTGACCAGCACCCACCCACTTCCCTAAACCCAACCGATAGTTTTAAAAAGCAATCCAGAAAAAAAAAGCCCTCGCAGCGGCCTGATTTTTACCACACTTTCAGATTTTACCACACTCTCGCCTGTTATTTACTTGTTTAGTTTATTTTTTGGCTTCTGTTTTTGTCTCACTCGCTTTCTGGAACCGTCCTTTGCCGGACTCAAACCCCGTCGTCGTGGTCAACTCCTCTCTGCGTCTGAAGTCCGCCGACGTACATAGCGAGCTACTGGACAAACTGGTAACAGCAGGAAAGCCGTCCATACGGAGGTAAGCGGTCAGGTGGTAAGTGTAAAAAGGAGCGCCATCACACCGCCTCGTAGCGTTTGTTTTAAAGACGAAATGCAGCCATATGTACCTCTGGCTACATAATTGGTGCTCTCCATAAATGTATATAGGGCTACGTTTTCAGAATGAGCCTGTGTTGAATAAAAAGTTATTTCACGTGAGAATAAAATGACATCTCAATGCATTTAAATACAATTAAATACAATCTGATTTACTCTCCAGCAAGATACAAATGACAAAATACACATTTAATGAAATACATATTTCAAATTTAGTTAATAATACACCCATCAATCCAACAATGCATTGTGTTTTGATGTCAGTCATCCTGCAACAAAAGTCCTAAAGGCATGAAAGATGCTTAAAATGATTAAGTTTCTAGTTGATCTGACCAAAAAATAAAATGGATGAAAAAAAAGTCTATAGAGTTGTTGAGTGACCTTGGTCTTAAAAAAAGCAGAATGTCTTTTATACTTTTGAAGACGCTACATGTAAGAATTTTCATGTTATTCACTTTTTTTTGTATGTGAATGGCTTAAAAAAACCCTAAAGCACAAAGCCTTTCTCAACTTTCTATGTTGTCTATGTCTATAAAGATTCATTCTTTTTATGTGAAGAATTGGGGACATTTTTGATTTGTACACAATATTTGTCGTTTAGATGCACTCCTGAGCATCTCTTCAAGCTGCAACCCAGAACTAGGAAACACCCATACACACTCATTCACACACACATACATACACTACGGCCAATTTAGTTCATCCAATTCACCTATAGCGCATGTCTTTGGACTGTGGTGGAAACCGGAGCACCCGGAGGAAACCGAGTCGAACATGGGGAGAACATGTCGCCTCACAGTAAGAAGGTCACTGGTTCGAGTCCCGGCTGGGCCAGTTGGCATTTCTGTGTGGAGTTTGCATGTTCTCCCCATGTACGCGTGGGTTTTCTCCGGGTGCTCCAATTTCCCCCACAATCCAAAGACATGCGCTATAGGTGAATTGAATAAACTAAATTGGCCGAAGTGTGTGTGAATAAGTGTGTATGGGTGTTTCCCAGTACTGGGTTGCGGCTGGAAGGGCATCCACTGCGTAACACATATGCTAGAATAGTTGGTGGTTCACTCCGCTGTGACGACCTCTGAAATAGAGACTAAGCCGAAGCAAAATGAATAAGTCAATGAAGTTAAGCCTATCGGTTCCTTTTCATTCTATCAGTCAAACTTTAATATAGTTTTTATTGACAGAGTTGTGTATCTCTCTTTGTGTATGTGTTTTTGACAATGTCAGTCAGAATCAGGTTAATATGACTCCTTTTCTCTTTAGATTCAGCATATGGATTAGGTTGGTCTTGAGGTGGTCTTGACTCCCCATGTGCTCAAATATAATGATCATTTTATCGTATGTTGTGTTAATGAGTGAGGGAATCATCATAACAACTGCATTTTTTTTAACCAGACAAACAAAAATGCTTTTGAACTTGAGAAGAACTTGGTGGGGGGGAAAAGAGAAGCTCTTGAAACCTTATTGCAGCTTTGGGAGGCCTTGACATTCTTTATTTTCAAGTCCATAGCAAATGGCCTTCAAATATTGATTTTGATGTCTGGGCAAATTGCCCAGAGTTATGTGTGTCCCCTTTTATCAAACCAGCACAGCCCACACAAAACTCCATTCCACATAAAATGGATCGCCGGGCTGATTATGGTGAAGTATGAATGAAGAGGGATGATACATCAGCCAGCCAGGATACAGATGCGCACAAACACTAAGCCGAGACCGATCTTGTTTCGTGTGCATGCGCGTATATCTGTTTGCTTATTGGTTTGTTTGTTTACATGAGCCCCTCATGAATAATTCATTCCGATGATTTTTTCTATTTTTTATGTATAGCTCAAGATTTTCACCTGCATTCTCTTTGAAATCTACCTAGCACAGTCCAATGTACAGTTGAACTCAGAATTATTAGCCCTCCTGAATTATTAGCCCCCCTGTATATTTTTTCCCCGATTTCTGTTTAGCGGAGAGATTTTTTTCAACACATTTCTAAACAAAATAGGTTAGTAGTAATTTCTAATAACTGATTTCTTTTATCCTTGCCATGATGACAGTACATCATATTTTACTAGATATTTTTCAAGATACTAGTATTCAGCTTAAAGTGACATTTAAAGGCTTAACTAGGTTTATTAGGTTAATTAGGCAACGTATGCCGAGTTCAGACTGCGCGATTTTTAAAGTAGTTGTCACAGTTGTTTTCACACTGCATGACTATCTGGGGTAGCATTCCGTCGGTGCTGTGTTTACACTGTAGGATGGATCGGTGACAAAGGGTTTTACACTGCATGACTTTACAATAGGAAGAATCACAGACAATGTTGTCTCGGTCCACAAACTATGTCTCACAACCAAACACACACGAGAAGTGACATGGAAACGCGAGGTCACTTAGTATATCTTTTGTTATTAACTACATAATGAGAAAGAAGCCTTTAGTGAGGTAGAAAATGTACTTATTTTCCTCACCTGGCTTTTGAAGAAAATTAGCAATTTCTCTTCAACTTTTTTTTTTTTGACCCGTTGTGGTATTGCTCAGATGACACGTCAAACAGGCACAGGCACTCCTGCCAAATTTCCACTAGTTTTTCCTCCATTTCTTGGGTCTTTCTTTTCCTCCACAACTTGTCCCCCAACCTCGCGTTGGCCTGCAGATACCCATACTAGTGGATGCTGCTCTCTCATTGGCTGTAGGTAATCGCCGATGTTATTTTCAATCAGAACATAATTCACACAGCATGATTTTGAATCGCTGACAGCTCCAGATATTTAGCATGCCAAATATCTCACGGGTGTCGGCGACTCATCTGCGAATCTCTCAGATCGCGTCTTTGATAGTTCACACTGTGTAATTGTTACTTGCGTGAACGAGAACTGATTTACCTGTGATTTCAGGCATTTGTCGGCAATTTCCCAAAACCTGTTGGTGCCAAAATCGGGGCTAAAATCATGCAGTCTGAACTCGGCATTAGGGTAATTAGGCAATCGAAAAAATATATTGCTTAAAGAGGGCTAATAATATTGTCCTTAAAATGGGTTTTAAAAAAATTAAAACTGCTTTCATTCTAGCCAAAATAAACCGAAAAACTTTATCCAGAAGAAAAAATATTATAGGAAGTACTGTGAAAAAATGCCTTGCTCTGTTCCCCAATATCATTTGGGAAATAATAAAGGAAAAGAAAATCACAGGATGGCTAATAATTTTGACTTCAACTGTACGTTTCAGCATATATTTAAACTGCAAGCACATCCACCAATTAATATCAAGCATATTGTACAAGAATAAAACCGGTATGGCAAGTTCAAAGTGTGGCGACCCACCATTTTTTAGCTCATTAGTTCACGAGGTCCACATGCTCATATAAGAGCACTAAACACACTGGAGACAGATGGAGACAAAAGCTCAGCATCGTGCCTGCAGACATCTTTAACCCCTCTGTACTGCCATTACATACTAATGAGATTACATGAACTCTGCTGCTTTTGGGAGGATTAGAAGAGTCAATGTCTGCTACAGAAAACTAATATGGTTTTGTTACAGTACACAGGTTGAGCTCAGAGATGTAATGAATTACAAATACTCAAATCACTGGAATGGAGTAGTTTTTTTACTCAGAAAATGTAATATTACACTGTAAGAAATATCTGTTTCCATTTTTTGTGATTCACAAGTGTTTTCTGTTTATTTACAGTTGTGAGTTGCATTATGGGACCTTGATCTCTGCTCTGTCAACTTTTAATGTTGACAATTCAGCTCTAAAATTTAAGAAAGTGACTTTATTGACATTTTAGTAGCTAGAAATAATATAATATACAATCAGAAAGTTGGGACAGTATGGAAAATGCAAATAAAAAAAAGAAAGTAGTGATTTCCAAATTTGCTTTGACTTGTATTTCATTGCAGACGATATGAACACAAAATATTTCATGTTTTGTCTGGTCAACTACATTTCATTTGTAAATATACATCCTTTCCTGTCATTCAGACCGGAAACACAATCCAAAAAAAGTTGGGACAGAAGCAATTTAGGGCTAGTAATCAGGTGAATTGGGTAAATAATGATGTGATTTGAAACAGGTGATGTCAACAGGTGATTGTAATTATGATTTGGTACAAAAGCAGCATCCAAGAAAGGTCTAGGAGCAAAGATGGTCCGAGGATCGCCAGTTTGCCAACAAATATGTGCGAAAATGATTGAATTGTTTAAAAACAATGTCCCTCAAAGAAAGATGGGAAGACATTTGGATATTTCACCTTCAACAGTGCATAACATAATTAAAAGATTCAAGGAATCTGGAGGAATTTCAATGCGTGAAGGACAAGGGCGTAAGCCTAAGCTGAACAACCGTGATCTCCTATCCCTCAGGCGGCACTGCATCAAGATCCGTCATTCATCTACAAGCAATATCACCACATGGGCTCAGAACTACTTTGGCAAACCTTTGTCAAGTACCACAATATGTAGTTACATCCACAAATGCCAGTTAAAACTGTACTGTGCCAAAAGGAAGCCCTATGTTAACAGTGTCCAGAAGCGCCGTCGACTGGGCTCTGAGGCATCTAGGATGGACCATCACACAGTGGAAACGTGTACTGTGGTCAGATGAATCAGTATTTCAGGTATTATTTGGGAGAAATGGATGCCGTGTGCTCCGGACCAAAGAAGAAAAGGATCATCCAAACTGTTACCAGCAACAAGTCCAAAAGCCAGGGTCTATCATGGTATTGGGTTGTGTCAGTGCCCTTGGCAAAGGTAACTTACACTTCTGTGATGGCATCATTAATGCTGAAAAGTACATAGAGATTTTGGAGCACAATATGCTGCCTTCTTTTCCAGGGACACCCATGCATATTTCAACAAGACAATGCAAAACCACATTCTGCACACATTACAAAGTCCTGGCTGCGGAGGAAGAGGATACAGGTACTTGACTGGCCTGCCTGCCTGTTCCAACTTTTTAAAAATGTGTTGCAAGAACCAAAATTGGATTACATGTTTATTTTGAAAATAAAAAAAATAATAATGAGGAACACATTAAATAATGTTTGTTGTATTGTCTGCAATGAAATACAAGTCAAAGTAAATTTAGAAATCACTACTTTTGTGTTTTCCATATTGTACCAGCTTTTCTGATTTGGGGTTGTAACATTTTTTTTTTTTTATTATTATTTTTTTTAAAGGGTTATATTTTTTACTCCGAGTAGTATTTAGAACAGTTACTTTTACTCTACTTGCATTAGATTTTTTGGCAAGTAATTGTACTTTTTAATTACTCTTTCCACCACTGGTTGTGCTGCATCGATGTCATCCATACTTGGTGATACGGCTGCTCCACTAAGGCTCTCATAAATCCGTAATACTTATATTCTTTATTACAAAAGGGCCTTGACTTCGAAGATATTTTTCATGATGGTTTGAACACCGGGTCGCATACATTACTGTTAATGAGGCAGGAGAACAATGTAAATACATCAATCTCGTCAATGTAATTATGTTCTCCCAGCCCTGGAATAAAAAAGAGAGAGATTACATGGAGCCCCTGCTGATTAAATTAATTATGCTAATAAACTGGTGGTCTCCCATAGGTATTAATGAGCTGTATGTATGTGGAGGAACTACTGCTCTTACTCCGACTGCAAAATCGACCTCATAAACAGGTTTTTTGAAGATGCCTATAATTCAACAGCCTTCACAATTGATCCATTCATTTAAATATTAATACATTTTAAATTTACATAAGAACACAGATAGACAGACAGAGAGAGATGGATGGATTGACGGACGGACGGACAGACAGATGAATTAATTGATAGATGGATGGATAGATAGATGGACAAAGGAATGATAGACGGATGGATGGACAGACATATGGATAGATGGGCAAAAGTAATGATAGACAGATGGATAGACAAATAGCTGGACATATGGACAAACAGACAGATTGACAGATAGATAAATGAATGGATAGATGAATGGGTGGATTGATGGATGGACAGATAGATGGATGGAAAAACAGACATAAATGAATGGATAGATGTATGGTTGGATAAATGGATGGATAGACAGAAAGATATGTGGATGGACAGATAAACTGACGTATGGACAAATTGACGCACAGACAAATATGTAAATGGATGGAAGGATGGCAAACAGACAGACAGTGATAGATGAATGGTTGGATGGATGTACAGACAGATAAATTAATTGATAGATGGACACAGGAATGATGGACGGACATGGATAGATGGATGGACAGATAGATTGGTTAAAAGTTAAAAGTAATGACATAAATGAACGCATAGATGTATGGTTGGATGAATTGATGAATGGACAGATAGATATATGGATGGACAGATAGACTGGTGTATGGACAAATGGACAGACAAATAAATGAACTGATAGATGGACAAAAGGAATGATGGACAGATGGATACATGTCAATCAAACGGACAGATGGACAGATAGATGAATGGGTGGATTGATGAATGGGTGGACTGATGGACAGATAGAAAGAGGGATGGATGGATGAATGGACGGATGAATGGACAGATAGATTGATGGAAAAACAGATAAATGAACGGAAGGATGGGTGGATAAATGGATGGAAGTATAAACGGATGGACAGACAGACAGAAATGGATGGACAGATAGATTGGCGTATGAACAAACGGACAGACAGATACATAAATGGATGGATGGATGGATGGATGGCAAAAAGACAGACGGACGGATGGATGGATGGATGCTGTGTAATATCTCTGCCCCTGGTTCAGTTCCAGATGAGTGTGGTTTGGAAGCAGTCATTCACAGGAGTGTGAAGTGATGGATCTCTTCAGGCTTTGATTGATCTGTGGAAACATAATCAATAGTTCTGTTCTGCCAACAAATGCTGTGAGGGGCTTTTTCTTTCTGAGGAGCTTCTGTTGGTAACTTACAGGATATGCTGCCATCTTGTGATCACTATAGGCACTATAGTTTCTTGGAATTATAGTATATCAGGCTAAATATTTTTCACATGTATCCCAGATTAAACTTTTTTATTTTGGAACTATTTCTATATTACTATTTATAAAACTGTCTAAAAAGCTTTCAGAACAAACTTTATTTGTACTTTAACCCCTGTCTTGGGCTGTATGATCTCAGAAAAGCTCAATAGTATCTGGATGCAGTCTCAGACACATTTACTCTTTAGAGCTAGTGACAACACTGTGAGGGGTAGGGTTAGGGGTGGGGTTAGGTGTATGCATTAAAAGCATTGCATGTAGTCTCAGCCTGCATCTGTACTCGGTCTGCAAAATCTTGGCAACATGCTGCCATATGAACTTGGTCAAAATTGCCCTGACTAACTTTTTTTTTCCTGATAGTCAACAGATTTTTTTGTATATACTCATTATCACACTATGCCTACACTGACAACAACAACAACAAAAAACCTGTATTTTCATTTTGTCCTCTAACATTGACAATGCAAATGCATATGTAGTGACTTATGCATATGAGTGATGCATATGTAAATGTCTGCAAATATAGTGTATATAGGTCTATATCTTACTTATAGAGACAGAAACCATCTTTACACAAAAAGGCGGCACAGAAACCAAATCTGAAGCAGCATAAATTCACAAAAATGTGTGTTTATGCAGATTAATGTGGCATATATCGTCTTCATTCATTCATTCATTTTCTTTTCGGCTTAGTCCCTTTATTAATCTGGGGTCGCCACAGCGGGATGAACCGCCAACTTATCCAGCATATGTTTTATGCAGCAGATGCCCTTCCAGCTGCAACCCATCACTGGGAAACATTCATACACACTCATTCACACACATACACTATGGAAAATTTTAGCTTACCCAATTCATCTATACCGCATGTCTTTGGACTTGTGGGGGAAACCGGAGCACCCGGAGGAAACCCACGCGAACACGGGGAGAACATGCAAACTCCACACAGAAATGCCAACTGACCCAGCCGAGGCTTGAACCAGCGACCTTCTTGCTGTGAGGCGAACGTGCTACCCACTGCACCACCGCGTCGCCCGCATATATCGTCTTTACAATGATAATTCTGAGTAAACACAGACCTGCTTTATAGAGCCGCCTTAAACTGGCTGTGTGAAGATGCCTGTAGATTCATAAATAAAATAAATATGGGTTAAATGTGAAAGATCAAGTGTCATTTGAAGTAAATTAAATTGTTATTTTATTTTTTGACTATCATGAATTTCACTGTGCAGAAGACTCCCGATAAAATGTCATTCAGTGTATAAAATTATAAAAAAATTTAAGTTTATGTACCAAACCTCTTGTCAGGCATATTTTAATCAAGATTCATTTTAATTTAGGCAGGATGACTTAGCCTACTGTTTTATATTTTAGTAGTAGCCTATATGTTCAAGTAGAACATAAACCTATATACATTATATTTGCATACATTTTACATATGCATCACTCATACATGACTGCATTTGCATTGTCAATGTTGGAGGACAAAATTAAAAAAAAAATACACTTTTTTTTGTTGTCATTTTAGGCATATGATCATATAGTATATCATTTAAGAAAGGGGCATTATAAATAAAATGTATTATTATTATTATTGCATGTTCCGGTTATTTTATTCTATTATTAAAATGCTCCGGTTTCCCCCACACGTCCAAATACATGCGTTTGCAGCTGTAAGGGCATCCGCTGTGTAAAACATATACTGGATAAGTTGGAGGTTCATTCCGCTGTGGCGACCCCTGATTAATAAAGGGACTAAGCCGAAAAGAAAATGAATGAATGAATTATTATTATTATTATGAAATGGTCAGAATAATTAGTTGAAGAACCTCACTTGGATATAATGTGAATTCTGTGTATAAAATCACATTTATCAGTTTAATTTAGAATCCAATAACAACAATAGCTCCGGTGTTTCATTAACAGCAAAATAATTCACTGTTTTTAATGACAATTGCCTTTAGTATGCTAGCCATAATGTTGAAGGGTTAGTAAAATAATTTCAACCTCTTTAAACGTCTAAAAACATTGTATTAGCATGACACATGTCCAAAAAATGCCACTTATTGTTAGCTCTGCATAAAGCTGCAATGCTTCGATTAGATTTGTTATTTTACCAATTCAAACAATGGCTAAAAAGAATGTAAATAAAAATCTCATTCACATAAATGTGGCTTTAACAATGTGAAACTGAACTGGAACAGCGAGTTTAACAGGTATGTAACGCTCACACAGCGTGAATTTGATGCAAAGATAATCTGCATTTCTTCTTCTTGAAGAATGACTCCTGAGTAGATGGACAGCAACGAATATTTAGAAATATTCCCAAAATATATCTAGCTAGAAGAAGCATCTGCTAAAACCCTTAGCTCCAAGCGCACGTCAGGGAATCTCATGAATATTCATGTACACTCCGCCCAGTGAAACCGAAAATGTCGTATAATCACCTGGACAAAAATCATAAATAAATGCAGATTATCATTATGCATTATGCTTGTATGCAAGTATGTCAGGAAATGCAAATGAGGTAAACCAGCACAGCGTCACTGAGACGAAGCGGCCAATCAGAACGTAGGCTTCTTGTCACTCGTATCCAGGAAGTGGAAGATGCACCGACCGCACGGCCGACTTCAGTTACTGTCAGAGTAAATCTTGATGGTAAATCACGGATAACCCCGGACAGAAGTGATGGACTGGTCAGAAGGAGACGGAGTAAGAGGAAAAATCATTTATGTGCTCTTTTGTTTTGCCGTTTGATGGCTTTATAAGACCGGTTAAGCTAACTTAGCATCTATTGCTAACTGATTACCTGTGTGTACGTTAATGTTATTATGGGTCTAAATCCAGTTTTTAGATCACTGGAAGATTCAGAGTTCAAACCATCACTAGAAGGAAGCAAGCAATTAGTTTACTTGAAGCATACACTGAAGTATATTTCTGACAATTGTTTGTGTGCATACAAATTCTTAATTGTTAAATTTAAAAAGGGTTACACATAAAGACAAATAAGTAAGTATGATTAAAGTACATATTTGACCCGAAACCTGTTTATTTTACTCTCTTATGGTCATGTTGAAATCACATGGCCAGCCTTATCATGATCTGTCTTCAGGTTTGATAGACTGTGTTTATGAGTTGAACACACATGAATGTGACACACATGAATTTGGTGGAAAAAGTGTCATTTGACAAAATAGTTTATAAAAAAAAAACCTCATTTAGAATGTAATAACTGAATTCATTTTTCTAATTAGGAAATAGACTTATTAACAACAGCTGGTCAGCTTAAAGTCAGTTGTTTTGTGAGCTCTAAGGTTTTTAGTATTGTATATGCTTTTGATAACCCCTTTGGTCAACTTAAAGGGAAAGTGCACCCAAAAATGAAAATTCTGTCATCATTTACTCACCTTTCACTTGTTTAAAATATAGTAATCGTAGTACTTTTTGGTCCTACAATGGAAGTCGATGGGTGCCAGCAACCAGCATTTTTCAAAACATCTTTTTTTGTGTTCAACAGAAGAAAGATACTTAGAAAAGTTTAAAGCCATGTGAGGAAGAATAAATGAGGTAATAAGAATTTTTGGGTGTACTATCCATTTAATTTGAAGTATTCGTTTTTTTATTGATATACTTTACACAAAAATAAAAATGTACACACTATTTAATTACCCTTCCATGTTTCTAAACCTTTTAGTTTCTTTTTTGATTTCTGAAGAAAGATGAAAATCGGTAACCATTAACATCCATAGTAGAAAAAACAAATACTATGGATGTCATTGGTTACCCGTTGCCAGCTTTCTTCAGTATATCTTCTTTTGTGATCAACAGAAAAAAGAAAGGCAAACCGGTTTGGAACAATTGAAGGGCGTGTAAATGATGACAGAATTTTCAGTTTTGGGCAAACTTGCCCTTTAACAGCAGAATTGGTGCAGAAAGCCTTGGTTACATTACCCATGATGATGTGCCGAAAATTCAGTTGCAGTAAGAAAAGCTGCAAAGCTCTGCCCACTTCTATGAAGCATTATGAATGCTGAAATCTAGTTGGTCGGACCCTCATTAAAGCTTTATGTCTTGTGCTTTAATCTTTTAAATCAGATTTTCATGTAGTTCTTTACTATCCATTTTTAAAAGTTTTTAATGTTTTGATTTACTTGGTAGACTTATAATGCTTTCTGATAGCTTTAAAAACAATTCCAATGGGAAATATGAATATGAAAAATACTTCTGGAAGCAATGCTGCTGAAGGAGGTGCCGTACATTTCGTTTGATCTTTACTCTTCTTTGAAAATGAATAAATATGTGTTCACTGTGCAGCAAATACTAATAATAAACATGCTGTATTTTTGTGTAGTGAATTAAGAGAATGACCATCTAAATGCAATTGATTGTTATAAATACTAACATAAGGACTAGAATGCACCAGTGCGCTCATAAGGACTAGAATGCAC